>ML281130.1:930-105694 GCA_005239495.1 Nicotiana undulata | reverse complement strand
TAAGGATCAAAATTAACTCAATTAATCATCCCTCAATGGCCCAAAAATCAGAATTCACATTTCATCAAACACCTCCTTCTTCCTCCAATAATTTCGTATGAATTTCCATGAATTAGGAAGAGGAAATTCTCAAAGAACGGAAGAATTGACATGCGGAGGGTTAAGAATTCACTTACCTGAGTTCCTAGGCCAAAATACCCGTTCTGGAGCTCTTGAGGTCGTCAACAATGGAAGAAATGTGATTTTAGGAATGAATTCACGACTTGGCCTTTTAAATGGAACTGCCCAGCAGTTTCCGCACCTGCAACTTTTGGATCGTAGGTGTGGACTCGCACCTGTGGAAATTGGGTCGCGCCTGAGGAAATTGGCCTAGCACTAGGGGATTTTCGCACCTGCAGACATTTGTCCGCGCCTGCTGAGAATAGGCCGCTCCTGCATTGGCCTGGGCCCCTGGGCAAGGTCGCGCCTGCAGGCCTTTGTTCGCTCCAGCGGAGCCGCGCCTGCGAAGAGAAGGTCGCTCCTGCGGAAGGAGACGCATCTGCGAAGGGAATTCCGCTGGTGCGAACCTCGCGCCTGCGGCTCATGGACCGCAGGTGCGGTCACACCAATAAATTCCCACTAGTAGTTCAATTGCTGGTTTTTGACCCCGGTCGGGGTCCGGGAGACCCCTGGGCCCACCCGAGCCCTCGACAAATTATACCAACAAGTCCCAAATCACATGACGGACTTGCTCGAGCTCCCAGAACACTAAAAACAACATTCAAACCAAGAATCACTCTCCAAAACCCCTTAGATAAAACTTAGGATTTCAAGAAAAAATCAAATGGCTCATCAATACGCCGAACGGGTCTATACTGCTCGGAATGACCCCAAATTTTGCGGACAAGTCATAAATGACTATACGGAACTATTGCCAGTTCCGGAATTCCATTCGGACCATGATATCACGAGGTCCAATTCCAGGCTGAATTCCAAATCACATGAAATCCTGAATTCCAATTCAGGTGCCGAAATACTCCCGGGTCATCAAAAACCCGAGGCGAACAGACTCCCAAGTCTGAAATCGTCATTCGGAGCTGTTGGAGCTGTCAGAACTCGATTCCAAGGTCGTTTGCTCAAAATGCTGCTCGAAACCAAAATTAGCCAAAATAGGCTAGCCTTCAGGAACCAAGTGTTCCTGAACTGGCCAAATCACTTCCGAATCTCGAACTACCTGCCCACACAAGTCATAAGGCACGAGTAGTCGCTACATAAAGAGTCATTCACGGGAACGGAGTCCTAACACACAAAACGGTCGGCTGGGTCGTTACAATGACCTTGTTTCCTCGACCGATCCCCGCCTCAACTATTCCCGCTATGCTATCTTCTAACCATGATGGGTAAAAGCGCACATGCCCTCGTTATATCGGTCTAGATAGATGGTGTCTTTTTCTACAATAATCTTCAGGTGCCATATATGTTGAGCTTCACATTTTTATGGTATGTCATCATCTTGAAAATATGCCCTGTAGTAACTCATTTTGGAGACCCACGGTATGACTTGCTTTCTACCTGCTTGTCTCATGACCCTGATAGGAACATAGAGGTGTATTCCCCTTAACTCAACAACACCAAGTGCGGGACATCCCTAGATCTGATGATGAACTCACTAGTAGGGAACCATTCGAACATCCATTGAACCTGGTCCTCAGTCAGATTGTCGAAAAACTATACCCATTGTGTAGCATTCTTCAGCTGAGCAAACCTGTCTGGGATAAAGGTCATTCTCTTAGGGTGATGAAAAGCTATGTGATCATTCCACGGTCTTCATGGAAACTCTTGGCGGTATTGACCTCTCTAAAGATGTATTAGCAACCAAACCTGTAGTAGCAGATTACAACCCTCGAAGTGTTTGAACCCTTTCTAGCAGCGATCCAAGGCCCGATATATGTATTCTATAATCATAGGGACAATAATATATGTTTGCCCCTCGATTCCCTCTATTAAGGCTTTAGTTACCATGGCTAGTCTGTTGTGAATTCTATCCATTTTGCTTGGGAACACTATCATACCCAGGAAGCAGACGATGAACACGAAAACCCTGCGGTGGATCCAACCCAAGGACGTGATAGAGAATTCATCATGAAAGATACGATAGGATTTGCTATGACCATATCGTTCATAAAGAAAGTTGAAAGGTATGTAAGACTTCTTCAGACATACCAAGTCGTCGTTCTTTCTTAAACCCATCATTTTCAGAAATCATTTGGGAGTGTGATTTTTCGGCATCAATAAAATAAACTGAGACTGTCCCAAGGTAGTCCAGCAAATCCCCTTATTTCCTCCAAAAGATATGTCATTTCTATGATGCCAAAATGGAACACGGACCTTTCTCCGTCCCAGAACATAGTGGCAGCTTCTATCAACATGTTGTTCGGTTGGATATCCAATAAAGAAGGTAAGTTTTCCAAAATCTTTTTCACATGCTTTTTGTCGCTTGACGGAAGATCCTCCCACCAATATTGCAACAATGGTGGTATGTTACGGACCATGACGAACTTAGGGACTTCGTGCCTCATTTTCTACAAAACAAATATGGTTAGACCCTTTCCCCCTCTAGATTCGGCTATTTATACATTAATGATTAGTATATTGGCATTTATTTCTCCAAATTAATGCACAGATCGTGGTTGCGTGGGATTATGAAAACCCTGGTGGACTTTGGACAAGGCTTTTCTTAAAGGGTTATTATGTGGACAACATATTAACCCTGGCTAAGTTTGACCATGATACATGTACAGTTAATCAGAGTAAGGTTTCTATAGAGGTCTAGACCGGTACCCTCAAGCAGACAACTTGAGGGGGAAAGACACGGAACCGTCGACTACACCGTTGATCGACTAGTTTTACCACAAATAAGCCTTTCATATTCAAACTGGTGATATATAGGAAGAGCGCATACACTCATTGAGCGTTGCTATGGTATTAATTACGCACGAGTGGAATATGATGTTGAGCATGATTTATGCAACAGAAAATATCATGTTGTCACATATTTGCACAATGAAAATGATAAATGTGCTATTTAATAATTGAAAAGACGTTTAAGAAAGAAAAACAAGGAGATAAGTCAGTTTCCATAGTAAAGAGTAATAAAACAAGAAAGAAAAATCGTAAATGACTGAAGATAGGTGAATAAATTCGCATAAAGTGGGAAAGGGAAAGGGTATGCCAGTATTGACGGAATAACAAAGGCGGGCTTAAAGACTAATTCACAAAGGTCAGGTTCGTTATAGTAAGATCCTAGAAATTTCCCTAGCAAAGTCGTCATGTTGTCGCGCCCCCCTTTCCTCGCGAAATCGGGTTTCAACATTTTTTGGGACAACTCCTCTTTTTGGGATGGGTAAGGAATTAGAAGAGTCGCCACCTAACGGATTAGGTGCGTTAGAGCACCTAGAGCAATTAACTCAAATAACCAGTTTTCATCACCAGAGATCGGATAAGGGCTCAAATTACCTTGAGGGGAAGGTGTTAGGCACCCCTCGAGGTCCACAACGGAGGGTCCTGGCCGAACTTAAGGTAAGATAATTAGTCTAAAAGGGGAATAAACAATTTGGACAATGCAAATTACTTTAAACATGATTAAAGGGGGATCCTAAGTTTTTTAGCCTATGGGATCATTCCATGCAATACTTTGTAACTCCCTCAAGTCGGGGTGTTACTCATAGCATTAGTACACGCGCTATCATCTCCTTACTACCTAATTACTATATTTAAGTTGTTACCTAAGCGTTCTAGTAGTTTCTAGCTCGTTCCTTATGCGTGCACTACCTGTCCCTTACCTATGGTCCTGTAGGTATTAGGACCTCTATTTATGATGGTTCTAGACCGACCTATGTTACATAAAAATGTGAAATCTAGGCGACAAACAAAAATAAATATGGACTTTCATATAAAGAACAAGTATGGGCTCACATTGACCTCCACACATAGACAACAAAAGCACGCAATTGACTCAGCAAACTTTGTTAACTTTAGAATCCTACGGGCAGGATATCTCTGTGAGTAGAAATAGAATGTAAAGACAGTTTTATTAAGGCGAGCATTGGGACCTATTTGTATGCCTACTGATTTTATTCAGTATGAATCTGAGCACTTCAGACAGTAATATGTCACAATTTTAGACCCATAATCATTATTAAGTCCTACAGATATATTGCCTAAGTGATGGACAATATCGATTGAATTCAGAATCGACCAACAGGACCCTATAAGCATGATTTCTACGAGCTTATTAATTACAGACCTATAATCATGGTTTCTAAGTGTAGAACTAATTTTAACTCATAAATATAGGTTTGTATTCCTTTTTAAATCTTATAGGCGTGCCTGCTAAATTGATTTAAACCCTATAGGCAGGATTTCTAAGTTTGAAACTGATTTCAACCCTATAGGCATGGTCTCTATTATCTTTAAACCCTATAGGCATGATTTCTAGGTTGAAATTGATTTTTGGTCCTCTAGGCATGATATCTATTAACCGTATATGGGCAGAAATTAAACAGATTGTCAGGAAGGATAATTATCTCAAACAAATAAGGTCATATAGGCATGATTGCTAATGCTCATTTGTTGAAAACATGATAGACCCTATGAACATGATTTCTAATGCACATAACTATACGAAGGTCCTAGAAGCAGGTTCTCTAATATGCAAGCGTAAATACATAACCCAAATAATCATAAAAGTCCTACAGGCAGGATCTCTAAACACTGTACAATATTCAACCAGCATAATTAAATCCTATAGGCAAGATTTCTACCCAGTTTTAACAAAGATATGAGAAAACCCCTCAGCTTTACTAAATAACCCCAAATATGTTATAACAAAGATTATTACAGCCTAGAAAATCAAATGAATTACACAATTGTAACAATTACACTATATGGAGCATTTATAGGCGCAATCTAAACGTGGGAAGTAGGCCTTCCAACAAAACATCTTTGAAGCATATCAATGATCCATCCATGGCACATTAAAAATCAGGCTTCCAATGTGTCAAAGTTCCCAAGGGCCTCATGGATCCAGGGCAATGCTCACACCAGAACCACATTCACAAGGTAACTCATAAAAGATTGGAAAACCAGCCCCAATGTTTCTGAGTTCACAAGAGTCTCAAGGACCCTAGGCAGTGCTCACACTGGGGGTGGTTGAGAACCTAAATGACTAAGAGTAGGGGTTTTAAAACCACTACATAAAGGGAAAGGGGGCAGGTTTTAAAAATAGTTCAATTTCAGAAGAAAGGAAGTTCAGAACATAGAGTTGCAGGTAGAACGACACCAAGAAGCAAACAAGGTTCATATTCAGCACATAGTTCAAACAGGTTGAAATCTTATTAAGCTAATGCTCACGCTAGTATTTAAAACAGTCATGGCTTAATCACATAAGCAATTAGGCAGAAACATTTGAATTGAGCAAACATGACATATGAGTTAAGCAACAAACATATTTGATTACATGCTAATAGTGTCTTGCAAAGAGCAAAACATGTATAAACGGACAAATAGATTGAACCTTAAACTAACTTATGAGAGGATTCCTGTTATTCTAGATAACTTAGTCTTAAGTGAACAGTATTATCAAATTGTCATATAAAGGACATGATCTTGCTGGGAATTCAAACGGACTAGTCAAACAAAGTATAGAGAATGGAATTGCAAAGGTTCGAGCATAACAGTTTAGAAGAAAGCAAGTAAAGGTGCAATAGCAGTTAAATTCCAGAGTTATTTGGCCTTGGCTTTCAGCCGGCCAAACAATAGCCACTTAGTACAGAAATCAAAACAATAGAGAACAAAGATAGCTGAAGTGTTTGTGAGAATAGCAGGATTCGAGTCTAGTCTAAAGGGAATGAGGAAGGGGTTTAACAGTATTCAATGAGATAGAAAAATAAGGTAATGAATCAGTCCTACACAAATAAGGCATGAGAATAACTTCAAAATCAATTAGAGTCGGCTTCAATTAATTAACAGGACATAATAGCATAAAATCAGGCTAGTACCACTTAATTTAGGGAAAGCATTATATAGAATCAATTAGCAGTCAAGTACAGGATCAAATAAAGTAAATAAATAAGCCCAGGATCAATTTGGAGTCGGCTTTAATCAAATAGTAGAGTATAAAACCAGGCCAGTACTATTTAGGTTAAGGAAAGTAGAATAAATTAACAATCAAATGCTAGACCAAATAAGGCAAGAACAGGTAAATCGAATAAGAAAATATTAGTATTGTACAAAAAGGGAAGACCGAAATCTTAGTAAGGATTTCAAAGTCTTAACTTTTGGGCAAATAAAATTAGTCAATAATTAACGGCAAGAACCACAGAGACAGATAAATGGAAACATTTAAAGGAAAAATAGTTAAATATCAAAAAAACCCTAAATTTTAATATAAGTAAAATAGGCAGAAATTAGGGTAAGTAAAATCAGTGGGAAATAAATAAGGAAAAATATTTTTGGCAAAAAATCTGTTAAAAACAAAACCTTAATTTTAGGGCAAATAAGATTGGTCAGAAATAGTGAAGAAACTATAAACATAGAGATGGAGGTACCGAACATTAAAAGAAAAATACTAAAACAAAATAGAAATCGTTTCAGATCTGGAAAGATCTGAACCCTAATTTTAGGGTAAGTAAAAGATTCAACCAAAACTATACAGATTCATGAGTGACAGGCTAAATAATAACAATAAAGCGAACCAGAATGAACCAAAATCTGGTTTGAACCAGAGATCCAAAACCCTAACTAAAAGACACGAAAGAATTCATACTCTCAGGTATTTGGATGAACATAGACGGGAATAATCAAAATATGAGAGATTTTGAACTAGATCTGGTTCGAGTCTCTTGAGATACACTTTCCATTTGAGGCAAATAAGCTTAAGTAACATAAAAATCGGGTAGCAAGTAAAGAAGTAAAGCCAAATAAGGCAGGGAATCAAGAGAGGATCCCATGAATCAAAGGGGAAATGGTGACGGCGGATTAGGGGAGAGACGAGAGGATTAGAGGACGGCGGGTGGGGGGAAATGTTTTGCGGTTTAGGGGTGATTGATATAATTAAAAGGGGTGAGTGATTTAGGGTCGTTGATCTTCTGAGATCAACGACCAGGATTAGAGTTTAATGGTCCGCAGGTTATTTGGATGGGTATGGGTCTGGGGTAATTGGGTTAGGGTAATTGGGCTGGGTAGGTCCGAAAAAAATTAATTAAAACAGGGGCTATATTTTAAATACCCAATTAAAATAATAAAATAATTTATAAGAATAATTAGTAAATGATAAAATTCCATTTATCTATAAAAATGATTTAAAAATAATTATTTAACGTTATAAAAATATAAAAAGTCATTTTCTGTGTAAATAATGTAAATATGCATATATGTGATATTATTGCAAAATTATTGCAATTACTGCCTAAAGATGCAAATATAATTATGCATAAAATGTTTAAAGCCTAATATGAATACAAATGATAAAAATTAAGTAATAAATCATCATAAAATTATTTGTGATGCAATTAATAATTATTTAGATAATAAAAATATCGGAATGAATTGATTAAACCCCTTTAAAATTATAGAAAATTATGAAAAAAATATTGGTTGATGCTCATGCAGTATTTTGAAAGTATGTATGTATATATGGGAAATATTGGATATCAACATGCACCGTCACTTGCAGGTTATCCAAATACCTTTGCTAATTATCCCCTCGAACCTCGAAGTTTCTGTTTACTTGGTTTACTACCAGCAGGGAATCGCACTTGGCTTCGATGACTTCCGCTCCCAAGCTTTTAGCTAGTTCGAGACTTGCAATCATGGCTTCGTACTCGGCCACATTGTTAGTCAAGTTTTGAAGGTTTTGACGGATTGTCTAATAATATTTCCCGTGGGCGGCTTCAAAACGATGCCTAGCTCGGACCCCTTCACGTTCGAAATGCTGCCCGTAAAAAGGGTCCACACTCCCGATGATGTACCCGATTTCAACAAAAGTTCCTTCTCAACTTCGGGTACGAGGTTTGGTGTGAAATCAGCCACGAAGTCTGCCAAAATTTGAGACTTGATGGTCGTTCAGGGTTGATATTCGATATCTTGTCCACTGAGCTCGACGGCCTATTTGGCCGATTGACCCGACAGTTCAGGCTTGTTGTTTTAGACGTTAATACCACACAATTATATAATTTAATTGTGAAGTACCCAATTTTCCGAGTGCTGTCTAACTGGAAGAACCCGGTTCTTCTTGGTGTTCCAACTACTGTTGTTTGCGGAATAATAAAAGCAGTAAAGTAAAAACACAGAGAATTTTACATGGAAAACACCTGGCTCAAAAGGTGAAAAAACCACGACCTACACCTCAATAAGATTTTCTCAAACTCTTCACTAAAACTTTGAGCCAAACGGACTTACAAAATAAACTCTTTTGTAATCCTAGGACTAACTCTAATCCTCTTTGTATCAACTAGCCTCTAGCTAATTTCTACAGATTTCAAGCTAACTCTAACGTGAACAATGTGTACCTATTACAATTGCTTATATGAAAGCTAAAACGATACAATATTAAATCGCCTACTACAACCAACTAGACTCAATGATAAACAGATGGAACTGGTTCTTCTAGCTGGTATGTAGCTTCAAATTCTCACTCTCCAATTTGGCTCGAACTGCTTGCAAAATTTCTTCACGAATTTTTGCTTTCAATTCTTGATAAATTTCTGTTTTTGTGCGTCTACATATCATAAGAACAATCTGCAATTTATAGGAGTCAGTAGATAAGGAATTAACTAGAATCCTAATTCAACTCTTCCACGGTGAAAGAGTTCTAGTGAAACTCAACTCCTAAATCCTTCCTTATCTTTTATTCTGTTCTTATTGAATAAGGAGTCCTTCTCCAATTTCGTTTTTGCAATCTTTTCGATCAGAAGATATCTCAATTTTACCAGAACACATTTAACTCATGCATGTGCATCTCATGTGCCTTTAACTCTGCTGGTCTATGTCACCTGTGATGGACTTGGTTCATCTCGGAGTTCCTTTGTCAATCTTCAAAACTATTTCCTTTCTTGGGCCAACAAATTCTCCCTTCTTGATGATGACAAACTTTGTGCTTCAGGGATGTTTCATCTTATTCCAACAGTGACACATATTAGAGTATTAAGCATTTATCATAAAGAACCAAGTTCATTAGGTTATAAATACCACATGTTCAGAGCACAACCTATCTTCCCCCTGTTGGCATCATCGAAAAGTTGCAAAACAAATTGTATGAATCCCAGATTTTTAACACTTACTCATGGCCATTTGGGCAACTGCATATTCAATCATGGACTAATCATCAATAATCAACTAATAATTCAAACTATCAAGAATAGAGATACTGAATCAGAGCAAAAAGCATCAGATTTCATTGATAGAGCGAATACGATTCTGCCACAATCCACAAAATAAAACAAAAACAGTTAAAACATGAGCAACAAACAAAAATTCTGAATCTGGGTCACTGAAAGTTCTAGGCAGGGCTAAGAATAAGGCTTGGAAAAACTGCAAACCTGGTTCATTTAGCCAAGATGGATGGTTCAGCAGACTTAGAAACATATGAAGACTTCTTTGAGGAAGTCTTGGCTTTCTTGGGCTTAGGGGTCTAAGCCTCTACCTCTGCCACTTTTTCACTTTGATGGACCAGGTCCATCTCATCTACTACAAAAGCCTTAATAGGCTCAACAACCTTTTCTTTACCCTTTTTCCACTCTTTTCTTCTTACTCTCCTCTAAAGCTCTCTTCAACTCATCCTCACTTTGCTTTACCTTGCTCCTTGTAGTTCTTCCTCTTGGAAAAGAAATATTAGAAGTCTCAGAAGGAGCAGGTTTTCTTTTATTACTTTCTCTTATTGTTCCAGACGTTTAAGCTTTAGGAGTTCTTTTTTTCTTTGAATTGTAATTATTGCCTAACATTTTCAGCAGATCCCCCAGGGTTTCCTCAATAGATGAACCAGGTTCATCTATGTGCTTTCCTAAATTTACTAACCCTTTAGCGGCTTCTCCTGATTCACTTCCCCTTGCGTTCTTGCTACTTTCTTCCTCCTTTTCTGGTTCAGCTCCACAAATAGTCATTTTTACAAATTCTTACCATATTCCCCTCTCTTCACTCCTTACTTCCTCTCTCTCTTTTTCTTTTTCAATTTTATTTTTACCTCCTCTCCTTCTTGTCTCAGGCATTTCCACATCTACCACAGACCCAACCAGTATGAACCTATTTTCTAAGTTTTCAGCGACCTTAGAAATGACCTCAGAAGAAGGTCATGGTATAAAAGTTACCTGTTCAGAATCAAAAGACCAAGTTTTCCCCCTCAATCACCGACTTGAAAGAGTCATCGAAAATTTGGGAATGGTTATGAAAGGGAGGGGATGGCTTGAATTAACTTTTAGTTTTGAATAGACGGTTAAGGCTTCCCTAGAATCTAGGTATTTTAATTTGGTTAGGATTCTTGTTGAAACAGAACTGGTTCAAAGTCAAATGGATAGGCTTTAAAAAGATTTTGAGTTTGGGCAGAGTTCTGCTCATGATTTAATTATTAGTATTTCAAAGTGTGCAGATTGTAGAACACATACCTCACCTTTCAGATGAACCAGCACGATGAACCAGGTTCATCGTTTCAGAATCCTCTTGATCAAGCCTCAATTTGCAGAGATAGAAATAATTTCGTTAGTGACAAGTAAGTCATATCAAAACATGTCATAAGAGTATAATTTATACAGTATGAGATTGAGAAATTGTTAATCTGATTATTTACAAATATTCCTGATTTTCTAGCCAAATTGTTTTCCATTTTTCCTTCTTCTTTTCCCTTTTTTCATGTATTTACATTCTGAACTGGTTCAATTAAGTGATCTTAATCATCCCTAATAGTAACTTGTTCCTTTCAAAATTCTCTTTACTCAGTGCTTTTGTAAAGATATCTGCATGGTTTCACAACTAACTAGTTACTCCTTAATGTTCCTTCATTGCTTTGTTGCTGTGGAACATGTTCAGGTACAGGTTCCAATGAAGTTTGGGAATTATTTTGTTATATTCCCCCTGTCATGTTGCCCGGGATGGATGAACTTGTTCCATCACATGTTCCTTCCTCCATTGTTGCTTTAGTTTGGACAGAGTTTCTGACCAACCCAATTTCTTCATCATCTTGTTTCTTATCAACCCCGATGATCTCACCTTTCTTCCCATTTCCAAAGGAGACATTACCTCCTTTGAGGTTCTCAAGTGAAAGGAATTTGTCCTTGCTTCTTGTCATGTGCTTTGAGAAACCACAATCCATGTATCATATTTGGTTGCTCCCCTTCACTTGAACTTGCAAAATGAAATCAGGGGTTAGTCTTAGGAACCCAAACTACTTTGGGTCCTTTTCTATAAGAAAAAGGATAAATCACATTCTTTTTAGCCCAACCTGGCAGCCTATTTTTCCCTAGAACAAAATGTTTGTTCTTCTGACTTGCCTTCTCTTTTGCAGTGCATTCACTTTTATAGTGACCAGTATTACCACAGTGTGTGAAAATCTTGTTCTCAGGGAGTGTGAGGTACTTACCTTTGGGATCCCACTTAGGTGTAGAGTTCCCAAAGCCAATGTCACGCCCCGATATCCCACCCTTCAGGCCGTGACTGCGTCTAACGTTGAACCCGCTAGACAAGCTAACGTGTACAGTTAATCTAACATTGAGATACCATCTTAAAAGAAATAACAAAACACCTTACAATTTTTTTAACAGCAAAAATGGAATAATAATTCAAAAATGCTAAGTGAAATAGTAAATACAAACGTCGCATAAGCCCCAAAAACTGGGATGTCACAACCCACGAACTCTCTATAGAGTGCTAAATACAAGTCTGGAAGGAAAATACATCATTGTCTTTGAAACTAGCGGAAAATGTAAGACAATACGAGACCCAAAGGGTAGAAGAGACACCAAGGCCCACGAACGCCAGCGGGTATACCTTGAAGCTCTGGGTGGACTGAAGGTGACTCCCTCAACGCTGTCCATGGGGTCTGGGTGCGGGTTCTGCACAACATTAAGAAGTGCAGTGTAGTATCAGTACAACCGACCCCATGTACTGAGTAAGTGCCGAGCCTAACCTCGGCCGAAGTAGTGACGAGGCTAGACTTAGCAACAACGTTAACATGTCCTATTCTACAACCCAAAGCATGGAAGAATAAGGCAAGAGATAAACAGATAAGTATGGGGATACGGGAGCAGTTAAAGGGGAACATGTGATATAGAGCAGTTAAATGAGCATGAAGAGCAGACAAGAAAAGGCAATTTAATAAATGAATGATAAGGAAACCAATGTAAATGCCAGAAATGTAAATAATGGCACGGCATCACCCTTCGTGCTTTTACTCTCTTCCTCACAATGCGATGTACGATATGAAATAATCATGAAACATGGCACGACATCACCCTTCGTGCTTTTACTCTCTTCCTCACTATGCGATGTATTATGTATGTCAATGTAATCAATGTAAATCATGGCACGACATCACCCTTCGTGCTTTTACTCTTTCCTCACTATGCAAATTATGATGTAATCAATGTAAATCATGGCACGACATCACCATTCGTGCTTTTACTCTCTTCCTCACTATGTAAATTATGATGTAATCAATGTAAATCATGGCACGGTACCACCCTTCGTGCTTTTACACTCTTCCTCGCCAAAACAATGACAATATAAATGGCAAGGAATGCAGCATAGTGGAAATACAACTCGAAATTACCCGGCAAGGGGAAAGTATCATTCAATATCATAACAATTGCCCGGCAATGGTCTCATCTATAGCCAATCATCTCAATATATCCTTTTCAATTGGGATCTCAATCTAACCAATACATCATGAGTTCGCCACCCATAGATTTCGCAATATTCAACTTCCAAGTAGAGACAAATTCATATTATGACGAACATGGAAGTAATAATAAGATTTTCATCAAAAATAGACTGACGGGCATGCTTGACACTCAATGCATAGGTACTCGTCATCTCACATATGCATTGAACATGATAAACACTTAACACATAGCACACAATACCTATTCCCTCACCAAAGTTAGGCAAGACACTTACCTCGGGTCCAAAATATAGCAATCAACCCTCTAACACCGCATTTCCTTTAGAATTCAACTCCGGAATGGTATTATCTAAACATAATTAACTCAAGTATAT
Organism: Nicotiana undulata; assembly: GCA_005239495.1. NCBI lineage: Eukaryota > Viridiplantae > Streptophyta > Magnoliopsida > Solanales > Solanaceae > Nicotiana > Nicotiana undulata. Next base: position 92,452 of record ML281130.1, on the reverse strand, counting down.
CAATAATGACTCAATAAATCAATTCCATAGCCTAATTATCCATTTCCAAGCATTCTTCCAAAAATACCAAAATTTGACCCCGAGTCCGCTTGGTCCAAATACGAGGCTCGGACCAAAACCCGATTACCCATACCCCCACGAGTTAGAATATATAATTTGTTTTGAAATCCAACCTCAAATTGAGGTTGAATTACCCAAATTTCCCAAAAACCTAACTCTACCCAAAACCCCTAATTTCTACTTTGATTTTAGGATTTTAGGCCTAGATTCTAGTGATTAGGGAAGAGAAGTAGAAGAAATTGGCGTTAGAAGGACTTACCCAAAAGGTTATAGAGGTAGAATAGCTTGGGGGTCGTCAATGGGGTCTTGGAGAAGAAGGAATTGATGAAGAAGTGGAAATCCCGAAATAACATTTTGTTTTGACTTAAGGAAATAACTGGGCGATTTTTGTTCTCTGCGATCGCGGAAGAAGGGCTGCGATCGCAAAGCTATAGGAATCCCTACTATGCAGCCGCAGACGGAAGGCCGCGATCGCGGAAGGTCAACTTCATAGACCTATGCGATCGCGGAGGAAAACGCGCGACCGCAGAGAAGAACCACCTCGCCCCAACCCAATTCCCCTGGTACACTACGCGATCGCGAAGAAGGAATGCAATCGCAGAACATCTGGGCTCCCTACACTACGATCGCGGAACCATCCATGCGATCGCAGAGGATATCAGACCCCCTCCCCTCACTCAACTCTATGCGTTCGCGGAGCTAGACCTGCGATCGCACCGAACAACACCAGACACCAGATATGGACTTCTACACCAGAAATTCTAGGTCCTTTTTCCACCCCGTTAGCTACCCGAAACTCACCCGAGCCCTCGGGACTTAAAACCAAAAACACACACGACTCTCAAATCATCCTACGAACTTATTCAAGATTTTAAATCACCAAAATATCATCAAAATCAATGGATTAAACCCCAAAACTCGTAGGACTTTTCTTAAATTTTCATAAGGCTTAATTATTCCAATTTTGATCCAAATCACGTCATTTCAAGTCTGTTTTACACCAAATTTCACAGATAAGTCACATAATATATATTAAACCTGTTTCGAGCTCCGAAACCATAATACGGGCCCGGTAACACGGTTTTCATATCGATTATCATTTTCAAAAACCTTTATTATTTTCAGAAAACAATTTTCTTTAAAAATTCATTTCTCAGGCTTGGGACCTCGAAATTTGATTCCGGGCATACGCCCGAGTCCCATTTTTTCATACGGACCCTCTGGGACCATCAAATTGTGGGTCCGGGTCCGTTTACCAAAAATGCTGACCAAAGTCAACTCTATACCATTAATTATTATAAAATTCCATTTTCATCAAGTTTTCACATAAAAGCTTCCCGGCAACACGTCCGGGCTATGCACGCATATCAAGGTGATATTAACGGAGGCTTTCGGGGCCTCAAAATACAGATTTAGCCAAATATACACAGGATGACCTTTTGGGTCATCACAACCAAGTCCTCTTCTATTGCTACTATGGTGTTTTTGTAGCCATGAAAGTGCATCAGAGGACCTGTTCCATTTACAAGTTCTGTCTAACTCATGCTTAACCTTAGTCAAGTCCTCCTTCATGGTTCTTACCAGTTCATCCTTTTTATAAAGCTCATTTTTTACCTATTCTATATCCTTTTTCTAGTGAGAGTTGTGTGTCACTAGCTATTTCTTTACATGTTCCTAACTTCAATTTCAGATTTTCAGATCTAAGTTTTAAGACAGTTGTATCAAGTGCATGAACCTGGTTCTTCAATGTAGTATTTTCCTTTTCAGTTTTACAAATATTTATTTCCAGGTTTTTGCATTCTACTATTAAAAAGTTACACTCTTTTGACAACTGTTCTTTTTCAGAACTTATATTCTTAGATTCATCAATTAAAATTAGCAACAATTCAAATAGTCTATCTTTAGAAAGGAGTTTAATTTTATCCTTAAGATCCAGAAAACTTATTTCGGATTCTTCATAAGTTTCATCTTCAGATTCCCGAATTGCTATAAGAGCTCGTTCAGCAGCCATTGCTTTGGATGACCTTTTGTTGCAGTTCTTGATCATGTGGTTCTTTTTACCATATTTGAGGCATCCATCATTCATATGCAAGTGATCATTGAATAGTGGTGGACAGGTGGTGGATTTCTCTTTACACTTTTCAGGTAGTGCACTCATCTTGATCTTTTCCTAAGGTGTTAGCCTCTTCAAGGATAACATGCTATGATACCAATTGTTGTTTTAGACGTCAATACCACAAAATTATATAAGTTAATTGTGAAGTACCCAATTTTCCGAGTGATGTCTAACTGGAAGACCCTGGTTCTTCTTGGTGTTCCAACTACTGCTGTTTGCGGAATAATAAAAGCAGTAAAGTAAAAACACAAAGGTTTTTACGTGGAAAACACCTGGCTCAGAAGGTGAAAAAACCACGACCTACACCTCAGTAGGATTTTCTCAAACTCTTCACTAAAACTCTGAGCCAAACGGACTTACAAAATAAACTCTTTTGTAATCCTAGGACTAACTCTAATCCTCTTTGTATCAACTAGCCTCTAGCTAATTTCTACAAATTTCAAGCTAACTCTAACTTGAACAATGTGTACCTATTACAATTGCTTATATGAAAGCTGAAAAGATACAATATTAATCGCCTACTAAAACCAACTAGACTCAATGATAAACACATGGAACTGGTTCTTCTTGCTGGTATGTAGCTTCAGATTCGCACTCTCCAATTTGGCTCGAACTGCTTACAAAATTTCTTCACAAATTTTTGCTCTCAATTCTTGATAAATTTCTGCTTTTGTGCGTCTACATATCTTAAGAACAATCTGCAATTTATAGGAGTTAGTAGATAAGGAATTAACTAGAATCCTAATTCAACTCTTCCACGGTGAAAGAGTTCTAGTGAAACTCAACTCCTAAATCCTTCCTTATCTTTGATTCTGTTCTTATTGAATAAGGAGTCCTTCTCTAATTTTGTTTTTGCAATCTTTTTTATCAAAAGATATCTCAATTTTACCAGAACACATTTAACTCATGCATGTGCATCTCATGTGCCTTTAACTCTGCTGGTCTATGTCACATGTGATGGACCTGGTTCATCTCGGAGTTCCTTTGTCAATCTTCAAAACTATTTCCTTTCTTGGGCCAACAAGGATTATGTAAAACGTTACAAAGTGGGTAAGTGGTTATACAAATATTGGGTGACATTGAAAATATAGTTTTAGCTTCCTAGAGGTGCTTATTAGAGCAAGTGCTAATTTTTCTAAGTGTGGATATCTAGTTTTTGCTTCTCCTTAAGTTCGACTTACGTATTAAATAGGAAATTGCAAACCTTGCTCTTCTCGAACTAGGACACCACTTACCGCGATTTCAGAGACTGTTAAGCATAAGTAGATTTTTTCATATGCCTTTGGAGTATGAAGCAATGGTGGGCTTGAGAGGTATCATTTCAATTCTTCTAACGCCTGTTGGCATTCCGGGGTCCAGGTGAAATCGTTCTTCTTTTTGAGTAGTGAGAAGAACCTATGGCTTTTATCTGACGAACTCGAGATGAATCGTTCTAAGGCAACTATCCTCCCTGTCAGCCTTTGTACGGCTTTAACGTTGTCCACGACAGTGATGTTTTCGATAATATTGATTTTATCGGGGTTGATCTCGATTCCCCGATTTGACACCATGAAGCCAAGGAATTTTCCCAAACCGATCCCGGAAGCACATTTCTCTAGATTGAGCTTCATGTTGTTTTTTCTCAATATCTTGAATGTTTCCTGCCAATATGTCGAATGGTCCTCTACGTGCAGGGACTTAACTAGCATATCATCAGTATATACTTCCATTGACTTACCTATTTGTTCTTCGAACATTTTATTTACTAGGCGTTGGTAGGTAGCCCCTGCATTTTTTAGCCCAAAAGGCATTAGCGTTATAGCAGTATGTTCCATACTTAGTGATGAATGAAGTCTTTTCTTGATCTTCCGGGTTCATTTAGATTTGATTGTATCCGAAATAGGCGTCAAGAAAACTAAGGATCTCGTGGACGGCCGTGGTGTCGACCATACGATCGATGTTAGGCAGAGGAAAGGAATCTTTGGGGCATGCTTTGTTTAAATCCTTATAATCTACACAAATCATAAGTTTGTTCCCTTTTTTAGGGACTACGACTATATTTGCTAACCATTCGGGATATTTTACTTCCCGAATGGATCCTATTTTGAGAAGTTTAGTTACCTCGTCTTTGATGAATATGTGCTTTACCTCGGACTGGGGCTTGTTCTTTTGTTTTAATGGTCTGAACTTCGGGTCCAGACTCAATCGATGCGTCCTTATCTCTGGTGGGATCCCTGTCATGTCTAAGTGGGACCAAGCAAAACAATCAATATTATCAATAAGAAACTTAATGAGTTTTTTCTTGAGTTCGGGGGTTAACCCCATACCCATGTATACCTTTCGTTCGGGCAGGTACTCGATCAATATAACCTCATCGACTGTGAACATTTCCTTTGCAGCATGCTACTCCCCATATACTATTTTCACCTCGTCCGGTGTAGGGAATTTCATCATTTTGTGGAGAGTCGAAGGGACTGTCTTCATATTGTGAATCCAGGGCCTCCCGAGTAGTGCGTTGTATCTCATGTCACCTTGGATTAAATGGAACTCGGTTTCTTGGATAGTTCCATCCACGTTCACCGGTAGGACAATCTCTCCTTTAGTTTTTTCGCTGGCTTTATTGAAACTGTTCAAAACCCGAGTTGCAGGCACGATTTGGTCTTGTAGGTCGAGCTTCTCCATGACCATTGATCGGATGATATTTGCCGAGCAACCTGAATCCACTAAAACACGCTTAACTTGAACTTTATCTATAAGATAGAAATTACCAGAGCGTCGTTGTGAGGTTGAGAAATTCCTTCTGCTTCCTATTCATTTAATGATACGGTGCCTTCTGGCACATAATCCTGGGTTCGTTTTTTCCTATTAATTGATACCTTAGTGCCTTTGGACACGGGAACTTGTGGAATATCGACCCCACCGACGATCATATGGATCACATGTTTCTGTTCTTCCTGTTCATTGTTCATGTTGTTGTCCCTTTATCTGAAATGATTCTTCGCTTGATCACTTAAGAACTCTCGAAGGTGACCCTCGTTGAATAGACATGCTATATCCTCTCTTAATTGTCTACAGTCCTTGGTTCTGTGGCCATGTGTGTCGTGATACTTACACATTAAGTTGGGGTTTCTTGGGGAAGGATCGGTCTGTATTGGCCTGGGCCATCTAGTGTCTTTGATCCTTCTAATTGCCGATACAATACATGATGCGTCGACATAAAAGTTATACTCCGACAATCGAGGTGCCTCTGTAGGATTTCCATGCTTATCAAAACAACTTTTGCTCATAAGTCCCCAAGAACTTTGTCCTCGATCACTTTTTCGGTCATTTCGGGCGGAATTGCGTCCTGGGCCGATGTTCCTGCGATGTATGGCTGATATCGATCTTTGTTTGACTGAGGTTCCCTATCGATGTCCCTCTAGTTTCTAGCTGAGGACCTGTTCGAATATAATGAATTGGAAGGAGTTCCTAATTGGTCATCCTCGACCCTAATCTTTGATTGGAACCGATTATATACATCGACCCAAGTCACCGCCGGATATTCGATCAAATTTTGCTTCAGTTGACGCGATGCTATGGAATTTAGTTTATTCAACCCCTCGTTGAAAGCTGGAACAACCCAATCATCTATGACTCGTGGAAACTCCATGTGTTCCATTTGAAATCGGGACACGAACTCCCTCAGCATTTTATTATCCTTCTGTTTTACTTTGAAAATGTTTGATTTCCTCGTCGAGTTACATTATTGCAGGATCATTCCCCGATTCGTTATTATTCGACCTCTCTGGTACTGGCTCGGTACGACAGGTGACTTTCGGTTCGACCCCACTCAGAGTTCTATGTTGATTTTGTAGTTGTGCAATAGCGGCTTGTTGAGCCTGCAACATTTCGAATATTACCTGGAGACTGACTCCTCTATCTCCTCCGCCCTATCCACCTTGGACACCAGATCGGCCTTCTCTACGTACACTCTCTTCAGGGTCTACGCCCAGGTTCGCATTCAAAGCAATGTGCGAGATAACGTCGACTAAGTTGGCAACCGGTGCTCCCCCGAGATCAGCTTGTGGTACCTCGACCCTCGGAGCAATTACATTATTGTTTCCCCGTAAAATACGAGTCTATGGTCACCATGTGTGGGTGATTTTTGTGAGTTTGACATGTTTTAACCTGACAGCAAAAATACTTGACAAGAACAAGTGTAAAATGGTATGTGTTATCAGAATTGTAACGACCCGACTGGTCGTTTTGCGTAATCAGACCTCGTTTCCCTAATAAGACTTCCCGTAGCGTCTTATAGTGATTTATGAATTGCGAGGACGGGTGGTTCGGGATTTGGAAGTGTTTAGAGTGATATAGGAACACTTGGTTCCTTAGGGTTGGCTTTTAAGGCCAAGTTTGACTTCTGTCAACATTTTGAGTAACCGACCTCAGAATCGAGTTTCGACGATTCCATTAGCTTCGTATGATAATTTTGGACTTGTGCGTATGTCCGGAATGGTGGATGACCCGGTAGCGTTTCGACGCCAAATAGCGAAAATAGAGTTTCCTTAAGTTCATAATTTGGTTTGGAACATGTTTTTCAGTTATCGAGGTCCGAACGGAATTCCGAGACCGGGAGTAGTTATGTCATATCATTTATGACTTGCTTGCAAAATTTGGTGTCATTCCGAGTAGTATAGGTCCGTTCGGCGCAATGAAACCGAATTCAAGAACTTAAAGTTCTTAAGTTTGATTCTAAGGGTTTTGAGGTGTGATTTTGAGTTTTAGCGTTGTTGTGGGTGTTCCAAAGGCTCGAGTGAGTCCGTAATATGATTTAGGACTTTTTGGTATATCTGGACGGGGGCTCGGGTGGGCCTAGGTGCCTCCCGGACACCAAACGGGGCCAAAAACCAACAGCTTCAGCTGCTGGTGCACCAGATCTGGTGTGACCGTAGGTGCGGTTTCCCAGGTCGCAGGTGTGAGACCGTTCCTGCGGTCCAGGCCTCGCAGGTGTGGCCCTAGATGATTTTGGCCATAATCGCAGGTGCGGACAAGAGTCTGCAGGAGCGGAGCCGCAGGTGCGGTCTCCACCCCGCAGGTGCAAAAATTACCCCCTCGTCCCACTTCCGCAGGTGCGAGACCGCATGTGCGGTCCTCGAGCCGCAGGTGCGAGATCACTGAAGGCGGTGGGCTCTTTTAAACACGGTACTTAACCATTTTTCATCCATTTCTTCCACCATTGGCGATTTTGGGAGCTTGAGAGAGAGCCAAACAACCTAGCTACTAAGAGGTAAGTAATTTCCACTTCAATGTTGGTTTAATACATCAATTCTTAGGTAGATTAACACCCTAATTAGTATGAAATCAAGGGGTAGAGTAAAAAACCTAGGGTTGATAAATTTAGAGAATTTCACCACTTATTTACTATGAAATCATACAAAAATCATATATTAATGATCCTTAGGTTATGGGTGAGTGTTTTCTTCAAACATTTCCGGAATCCGAGCATGTGGGCCCGGGGGTGAATTTTGGGAATTCTTCAAGAATGATGAATTTACTAAATAAGTAGGAGAATTTCCATACCTTGAGCATGAATTGATATATTCGTATAATATTTTGCTAGTTTCGAGTCCTCGGGTGTAGAGTTTGGAGTTTCGGGCGTGTTCTTGGTCCGAGAAGTAGGTTCGACACGAGGTGAGTCTCCTTTCCAACCTCGTAAGAGAGAATTGTCCCCATAGGTAATTATAAATTATTGAAATGTCCTTATTTGCGGGGTCTACGCACGCACGAAGTAACGAGAGTCCGTGCGTAGCTACTACTATGTTATGTTGGGTAGTTTTTAGGACTCACAAGAATGCTCTTTGTGCCTTGCATGTACTCCTAACTGTATCTTGAGTTGTTTATTTTCCTTGAACTAGCATGAGAATATAAGGGAGTTGCATTCAAGTTTACTGTTGTCGCGAATTCTTGTTTTCCAAGTATATTGTCTATTGAACTCCTGAATATCCTGATAATTCTGTGTATGTATATAAGCACCCGCGTCGCATGTATGATTCATGAGCGGGGTAGCCTTATAATTATATCAACCGCGTCGCATGATCGATTCGCGAGTGGGGTAATAGATGCATCTATGGTTCGATCTGTTCGACCCTCGGCAGTGCACATTTATTTTCGCGTCGCTTCGGCCGTACGCTTCGGCATACTATGTGCTATGTGTTTGACTAAGAGTCTTATTACTATTATGGAATAATTGCTCCACGAGGGAGGGAATTTGGGATTTTTATTATACTTGTTATCTGACACTTGAGGATAGATTGCAATGTGTATACTTGATGCTCCATGACTTCTTGATTTCCATGACAGCTAATCCTGTCTAGATTTATTTAATTATATTATTGTTAACGACCTAGTGAGTATTACGTCTACCTCTCGTCACTACTTCTTCGAGTTTAGACGCGATACTCACTAGGTACATATTCGTTTATATGTACTCATGCTACGCTTCTGTACTTAATTGTATAGGTTCTGAGGCAGGTGCATCTGGTTATCGGACCGGAGCGCAATCTTGAGACTACTATCTGGACCCGACTTCACGGTGAGTTGCTCCTCTTGGCGATCCTCAGCAATACTGTGGATTTTTTCTACTATTTTGGATATTTCTGTCTATTCCCTCCAGACAGTAGTACATTTGTCATGTCTAGTTTTGTATATTCTACTAGTCGCCTGTAGACTTGTGACACTAGGTTCTGGCATTATAGTAGACTTGTGACACTAGGTTCTGGCATTATAGTAGACTTGGTGGTATTTTTGGTTAAACTATATATGTTGGCTCATTATTTCTGAGCTACATTGATTTAAGTTGCTTCACTTACCCGCTCTCCTTTAAAGATTTTTAACTTAAAACTTGGCATATACTTGGACATCTTATTAAACAAAGTAAAGTTGTTAGTAAACAAAGGTTGGTTGGCCTGACTCCGGTGTTGAGCGCCATTACGACCTGAGTTAGAAATTTGGGTCGTGACAAGAATCAGTATTGAATAATTCCTATTATCCTTAGCCCCACGGTGGGCGCCAAATTATTTACCTTAAAATTCGGATAACAATTAAACTTATATTGTGGTTTTAAGGATATGTGATTTCACCCAATACCAATTGATAAACGAGAAGATAAATGAACTGAATTAAACTATAAAATAAACCAAACTTGCGTATACGCTAAACTTCGACCTCGAATTGGAGTGATCTTGAGGTAGTAGTGTAAGATCAATAAAGGATGAACAATTAAGATGCCCAGTAAGTAAAGTAGATACTAAGAAAGAAACGATTGTATATATTTTTCTCCGTGAGTTATCATGCCTACAAATGAATGAAATTCCTCTTTATAAAGTAGAGAAATCCTAATTGAGGTATAGTTCTAATTAGAGAAGGAAATCATATAAACAGTTGATTAACCGCTATAGATTTGATCCGTTCCGAGATTCACGCCATGATCCTCGACCAATCACGTATATCTCGCCTTTTTCCATTATAAAGCTATCCCGATATTGCTCGAAGTCTGTCTCTTGTGGCCTCTATCAACCTCGAATAGAATAAAGGCCAAATACATTGGCAGCCCCTTAAAGTTGTTCTCACTTTTCACTTACATACTTTATTTTAAGTCTGTACCATTTGAACACTTCAACTGAATATTAACTGTGTCATTTAAACACAATTTGATGATTTAGCATTTTGCGTGTATTACACCATTTTAAAGAGCGTGAGAGATCTATTTTTCTTTTTAAGTTTTTTCTCTCTTTCTTTTTCCTCCTTTCCTTCACACGCCATAATATGCTTTATTTTTTATAGTTGGAATAAGTTTGCCGAAAAATTTCACGCATTTGTTCTTCTTCGTTCTCTCCTCTTTTCTCAACTCAAATTCAATTTGTAGGTCGTTCGTGATTTCCACACAATGTTCACCCTTCTCCTTTCAGATACCATAATTTTTTTTGAATAGTTTCTTCGAATCTGAAACACGTAGGTTCCGGCACCGGCGAGCTTGCTGGATTAGTGCTTTTACTTTGGAGCATCACTAAAATCTTCATTTCAGATCCAACCCGGGCGGCATGGGTATCTTTGGAAGATTCAGAAGTGCCCATTGAAAATAAAAAAAAACCACTAATGTTCGTTGGGTGAATTTGTTTTTCAGCAATTTAGGATTAATATTCCATGATAGGAAAATTGTCACTTGTTGATTTCTATGTTTTACGCTTGTCATGAGTGTTGTAGAGGGTTGGGGGTGGAGATTAGGAGGAAGAAGAATGGCGGTAGGAGTGAGTTTGTGAAGAAGAACATAGCTGCCTTCGTTCTTTTCCTTTTTGGCATAAAAAGACGGAAGGGGGGAGTCACGAGGAAGACGACGAAGAGGGGGAAGGGGAGAGAGGGGGGTTGGGTTTTTTTTTTTTTTTTTCAAAACTTCTATTTATTTATTTAAGTTAAATCCACGTGTCTTCATCTTATTCGTTATCCTGACGTTTGAATTACTCGTATTTTTTATGTTTAGTTGCTAATCAATTTTGTGTTTAAATGCCACAGTTAATATTCGGTTGAAAGGTTCAAATGAAACTCACTAAAGATAAAATATGTAAGTGAAAAGGAAAGACAATTTTAATAGGCTACCGATGTATTTAGTCTAGAATAAACTTCTCCTCAAAAAGAAAAAACAAATAAAGATAAATGTACCAATATATGAGAAGAATATATCTTTAATTTACCATGAGTCCATGACAATAGCAGAAGCAATTTGTCCAAACAAAAAAAGTTAGTAAGAAAAAAGATGAGATCACACTAATAATGTAAGAATAGTCTTCCATGAAATCACGATTGCACGGAAAGCGTAAAATCCGGGGATTAAATAAAATCAGAAAAACCAGGGCGATTTCTACGTGAGGACCATCTCTATAACGTCGCCACGTGTCGTTGACATATGCAATTGCATCCCAGTCCTCCCCTCCCTGAGATGTCGAGAGCTCAATATTTATGGACCCCACCACATGGACATCACGAATCCACGTCCATGTCACATTTGAACTGATTTTGCTTCCTAATTTCACCTACTGCTCAATTAATTGGATTTTTTCTACAAATTACAAAATCAAAGTCTTCTTATGAATCAAAAACAGTTTAAAGATTATCCTATATAAAATTAACATGTACAGGTCCAAATAGGATGTACCAAGATTTAGGAGTCAAAGACATCTCAATTATAGTAACAATCATTGTTTTAGCAGTAATTAATTAATTAATCCTAGTTCCTAGGAGTCAAAGAAATGTTAACTGTAGGAATTATCAATGTACTTAGCCTCAAGTAGTCTTTCTAAACGAGTTCAAATACAACATAATGCGTTAATCTTGCGGTAATGCAGCTATCGTACAGAGGAGATATCAAGTGTTTGTAATTGTAAAGCCACATTTAGGGCATAAAATGGGGAACATAGAAAAGTGATCAACTACTTTAATGCATATTAGTGGACTTTGTTCTTATTATTTGAGTTTAAAAAATTGTAAACTATTAGCTTAGAATATTAAAAGAGTAAATAAAAAGTAAAGACGGTAGTTATAACAATATTCTCCGAAAAAATTATCTTAAAAGTTGAGGAGACTTTGGTCAAGCATAAAGCAAGTACTTTTGAGACTAATAATATGCATTTCACAAGTTAATTCGGTTAATAAAAGTTCAAGGTTAATCTGTATTTCACCTAAAATTACTGGTGCGTGCTTGTTTCTTTTTGTAAGTCAGACATATGGAAATCTATGTGGCTAGACTCAAATTCAGAACTTTTGCATACTCTAATACAATATTGAAGTTTATAATTATCTCATCTAAAAATTTAAACTATTAAAGTTAGTGTTCTTTATTTATTCAATTGTATCTTCAACAACAAACTCCTTTAGATAGAATTTATGGAAAACAAATTCTTTGAGGGTAGTATTGCTTACCCAGTCACACAAATTCCAAACTGATTTGTTTTGTTTTTGTTTCTTCTCTTCTTCGTTTTTCGATTGCAAATGAAGAAAAGATAGAAATGAGTTTGATATGTGTACTAGTTAACATTTCTACTTATACTTATCTCCTAATAGTAATGTATTTAAACAAACCAATCATCAAAATCGGTTAAAAAGAAAATTAGTGGAATGAAAAGTTAGCTAAGCAAAGAATGATAAGCATAACAATCTTAATTAAGGCAGGGTAATGTAAGGGTTCTTTTATGGCAATTGATATGATCATCATCCAACAATAATTGCGAAAGTGAGAGTGGATGAAGTTGATTTTAAAGGGTGACGTTGAACTGTTGAGAGACATTAGGCTACACAATGACTGTGATGCCGAATGCAACATTCACGCCTCCATAACCATATCCAATCTTCTTTCTTTTTTTTCTTTAATTTATATTATATATATATATATACTGCCTCATCATGCAATACCCTAATTTATATACTCTTGTCTGCACCCACTTCACTTAAAAAGGTTAATTATGAGGACAATAATTTTGTATTCTCTGTGTAACTCTTTCTGAATATATTTTCTATACTCTGTCGGGAAATGAGAAAGAAAAACACGCTTCCAACCGAGATACTTCAATGGGTTATTTAGGGACAACTTAGTAGAATATTAATTAATTAATGTCTGATAAAATGAATTTCATTAGCAAAACATTGTTGAATGTGATATCCTTAAAAGAAGGTTTCTCCACCGCTGTTCTCGGCAACGCTAACTTGGTTGGTTCAGTTTATTCTCTCATTCTTTATTTACTCAGTAAAGAAATAATGGGGATGAAGATAATTGAAGAAATCAAAGTACGAATGAATTTTACTGCAAATATTTGTGGTTGCTATTAAGGCCGAGCAGAATAGAGAATGGGCACATGATGAAATCAGAACTGTAGAAAATCGATAATTGGTAAAGATCTGGTGTATCTTTATGCAAGAATCTGAAAGATCCTAACTGGAGTAATATATGTGAATAGGATATACTGCACATTAATTTGAAGTTGACAATTAGTTGGCTCCATGATTTGGAATATTACTCCAATCAATACCTATTTAATGAAGAAAGAATTTCAACATTGACAGGGTTCATAATCTTTCCCTATTCCAGAATTCGTTCCCTTTTTGGATCCAACCCAAATAACTGAATTGGTACATTTCACTTATCATAACTAGAAACGCATCATCCACACAACCAAAATCAGGCAGTAGAAAATATCTGTTGCTCTACTTCTCTCGAGAAAGGAAAAAACTTAATTGCTTACAACTCCTCTACTTTAGTAAAATTTAGTTACCCTCTCAACTAATAACACTCCTTTTAGGCAGCTCGATATACTAAGCTCCCGCGATAAGCGTATACGAGAAAGTTTCGGACCATAAGGGTTTATTGACACCCCTCTTAAACGATAATTTTTACTAGTTAGTTCTTAGCTAAACACTTCATTGTCGCACTAACCTTTAAGTCACGCGGATCTAGTATTTAAAATATATGGGTTTCTGTCGTAATATCAAATTAATATACAATGATAACTGGGTTCACAGTTAGATATTTATTAATATTTACTGAATTTTTTAATAGAAGTACAGGGTCTACGCAAAAGTTGTTGGATTTTCGAAAACCCAGCAACTGCACTCTAGATCCTCCACTGGTCACACTGTACATATTATTATTATTTTCAATCAAACTATTTAAAAATAAAAAGTGGAAACATAGGTAATAGATAAGCTAAAATCACTAATACTTAAGTTTGGTAGCTACACATGAGCAGTAAGTTAAAACCACCAGAAGGTAACCTACTTTTTAAGAACTTTTTTTTAGTTCTAAGGTCAATTTTGTTACACTGTAAGGTAAAATTTAATTGAAGTTAAAATCTTTATGGCATCATTAATACAGTCATAGTAAAATTAAAAAGAAACAGCAATAGTATATAAGCAATGAAGTAAAGGCGGGACATTAAATAATCGAACTTGGATGAAGCAGAAAGAATAGCACCGTGCTAAATAATTAATGATGGCCTAAGTTAGCTAATTAAAAGGTTGTCAATAGAAGATAACACATTTCTAGTTTTTGGACTCAAGATCACGTGAAATGTCACATTATGGGTGCCATGGACTAAAGTTGGAAGAGCGACGGCACACCGGCTTTTCACAAAAAAGACTTGGGATCTTTATGTTGTTTTGTTTGCCTATATTTCAAAGGTTTGAATTAATTATTATGTTTTTAATATGCTACTCCAACTCTAACTTTGAGCGTACAACATATATTTCAATATAAAGGCGTTACTCTCTAAGTAATTTTACTATCTCTTAGCAGATTTACTTGACACGAATTTGAATTGGACGGACAAAAAAACTTATAATATCGGATATTTAAACAAAAGCGTGTTTGTCTGAGCCTCACTCACTCTAATGTGGAAGTCACCCTCACACGTGTCTGCCGTTGACAAGACATTGAACATCAGCACGTGTGGCCCTCCCACCCACTCTTCTATCTCCCCCCTAAATGCAAATAGAAAAACAGATTGTTGAATTTGACTAATCCTAGCAACACTTTCCCCAGTCTTCATTCTGAAACCCCACCCACACGTGAGGTTTACATCTGTCCTGCTTTCTTGTCGGGCCTCATTCACAGGCCCAATTGGCCCATTTTAGGGGGCCCAAATTCGTCAGCCACAGTGTACTTTGAGACGTTGCACCTATGCAAACCATTTCCTACAAATTTCTTGCAAAATTCAGTCCAGAAAATCCTCAATGTATAATGTTCTTGTTTTGTCTTACATACCAACTTGATGGCCTAAAACTGCCCCATTTGTGTTCGGTGGTGAGCACTGAGGACAAGCTTTAATTAGGCCGTTATCTATTTTATGTGACAAAAAAAAAATTGTTTAATTAAGATGCGTATAAACATTGAATTTAATATAGCTAAGTGGGCTTTATTTCAGAATGACTTAACTAATTTAATAGAGAAAAATTACGATACAAAGAATCCATAGAATTAGATTAGATTCAAAGTACATATTGTTAAGATTATCCTGTTGTGGTGGATGGCTGCAACTTCATGTCTACCGTTTATATGTCTTCCCAACTTCAAGCACCCCACAATAGTCAGTGCTTTGACTTGACTATATATTATATATGGTATTTGGTACAGGATATTTTAATTGTTATCCATTTATTCACAAGAATGTCTCTGTAAAAAATACAAGGAATAGAAAAATGAAGAAGAAATGGGGGAGACAAAGGTTTTGGAGAAGGAAATAAAGAAATAGGGATTTCAAAAACGGTGTGTAACATAAGTATTGGCTGTGTCTGGGTTTGAAGGGACGTTATTATGAAGAAAACAAATTGAATGTCGTCATTAGAAGCAGTTTTTTTAATTATTTGTGCAACAAATGAGAGTTGTTGGATATAACAAATAAAATAAAATGGGACAGCTATTTTTAATATAGTGATGAAATTACAATTATTATTTGTTGTTATCTATACAGAGATGATGCTAATATTGTAGTGCATGCAGGAAAAGGCGCAAATCAAGTAATGGCTGACATTAGATAGGCTTATGTATGGTGTGAGACTTATGAACCTCTGTTTGCATTTCTTTTCGCACCTCATATTTCTTATCCTTTAGTTTCAAAAATCATCATTACTATCAAAATGTTTATATACCTCCTATAGTCCCATAGCATGCTTGAAATATGCTTCATATATTATAATTAATTATAAAAGAATTAACTTAAATAGTCGTCATCCAAATGCTTAAATTAAAAATAATCAGTATAATTCATGAGTAATATGTAAAAAAACTATTTATAATACAATCTCAGAATACCGACTAAGAAAGTAAATTGTGAATCCGGCCAAATATTCGTGTAAAGCTCCCTTGATTATTTTTGTGAAGTAACTTTCAAAATAGAATCATGATCAAAATTTCAAAACCACATGTAAGCCCGAAATCCAACCCAAGGTCCAGCGGCAGGCACAAGCCCAAAATGCTAATTTATTAGGTGAAGCACATAAATAACCCTCAAAGTGGATAGGTTTGAATTTTTGTCTTCGATTGCCTCATGGCCCGAACTTCAAGTTTGCAAGCATTGTCACTCGCTTATCTCATGAGTAATTAATTTTTGTCCTTGAAGTTAAAGTTTACCCTAAAAAGTGTCATATTTCTGTAAATTCTTTTTGCGCAACTATAAGTTAACTTCATACGTACCTCATTTGTTCAAGGGACCTTTTCCTGGATATGCAACACCAAGAAAAGTTGTGGATCCACAATCTGAGTCCAGTAATTATTTGTCCAACCCAGTAAGCGAATTTTGGGGTTTGTCCACGGTGTACAAAATACTCGGGGGATTTTTATCTAGCTATATTATATTAAAAACTTATTTACCTATGTTTTCTATGTTTTGAAGTTATTAATAAGTATTTAGTTTTTTTACAAATTGTATATATTGTTTCTTAAAAGACTCTCACTCTATTATTAGTGCCTTCAATTTATATCCTTTTTTTTCCCTTCTCCCCTTTTATCTCTCTCTCTCTCTCTTTTACATCAAAATCCCTTAATCTATGCCCACAATCTCCATCTTCTCTCTTTTCACAATTACCGAAAACTTTATATTATTAAAAAATATTATGAAATTTTATGATAATTGTATGATAATTGTATTTGAATTGTATCAGATATATCAATGCCTAAAACATAAATGTATCATACTTGTATCACAATTGTATCTAACTTGTATCCGATATATTAACACCCAAAATAATACGTGATACAATACTAATAAACTAATATACAATTATCATACTTGTTGTAGACATGTAATTTTTTAGTGTTTAAATATTCAGTTTGATTTTATTAGTTTATTTTAATTAATTAAGAGTAATTTTTATATTTTTATAAATACATCATATATTTTAGTCTTCTTAGCCCACAATCAAAACCCAACAAGACATGGACCCAACCCAATTTTCAAGTCCATTCCCCTTAGCCCAATACCCACTAACCTAACCTTAAAACATATACCCCTATTAAAGGTCCCCTAACTTTCCGCCGTTTTGGACCTTCTTCCTAAACACCCTAGCATAGAACACCCATCCCCTTCACCTACACTACACACGTCAGTCCCCTATCACCATCGGCCGCCGTCGCCGAAAGACACACAAAAAACAAATCAGCCGCCCAACCTCCTCTCAAAATAAGCAACCGCCGGGCTTCTACCAATCCGTCGCCCACGGCAAAACCGGCGACCATATACACCACCAAAACAACCTCACCAACTCCCTACAGCCATCTCCTCCAACCTAATCCGCCGTCGCCGCCACTATATCTGGCCGGAAATCCAGCAACCTCCAAAAAAAACATTCGCACGGCCATCCCCAGCCCCCTTTCCTCTCCAAAAACTCTGAACCTAAGATAAACATCGACCCCCCTTTAGAATTCCGGCAGACTCAACCTCTTCACCACAAAAACCAGTCGGCTCTCTCTCCCTCCCCATTTTCTTCTGCTTCACCGGCAGTCGTCGGAAATCCAACAAAAACTCGCACACACACAAAGCAGATAAAGGGAAAACAGGCGCTAGAAAGGGAAACGAGAAATAAAACAAAGGACGAAAGTTTTTTTGGAATTTCGGTCTTCTTCTTTGAATCTTTCTGTTTCTTTTAGAATAGAGAAAATGCATATATATAAAAAAATGTTTCTGTTATTTGGAGTATAATTTGTGAGTAAGTCTTAAAAGAAAAGACTCTTTATTCATTTTTAATTCTGGGTTTTTCTTTTAAAAATGGAGTTTAAGATGAAGATGGTTTGAGGTCGTCACTGTCCGTTGAGGTTTGGAATTGTGGTTCACGGTTTCGAATCGAGTTTGACTATCGCTTCGAGTTTGGTCGTAGCAGTTGGATTCATTTTGCTCGTTGTTGAAAATACTCACTGATATAAACTTCAGTGCTCAGGTCCATATCGTCTCCTTCTATTTGTTATGTGTGCGATTAATTTTCATGTGTTATGATGAATTACATGATAATGGCCTAATATTTTTGGTTGGACATGAAATTGCTTGAATGCATCCGGATTAACATGGATGGTGGCGATGGGGAAAGATCGAGTTCATTAGTATTTAATTCGTACACGTTGCATAATTATGGGTTCAAACATAAAACCCAGGGTACGCGCGACTTTGGCCAAGTTTTCTTATATAATTAAGCGCGACTAATTGTGTACACGTACGCGTGACATGATTTAAGCGCCGATGTTCCAAAATAAAACCAAGGTACACGTTCGCGCGGCTTTTGCTAAATTTTCCTTAAATAATTTGAGCACGATAAATTGTGTACACGTACGCATGACATGATTTTAGCGAACTAAAATAAAATGAGTACACGTACGTGTGACTCGTCTCGGAATAAGTTCTTAAAAGCGGTAAAGGAAAATATACATAGGTGCTAAAAATGAGTAATTAAACAATTAAGCCATGTATGATTAAAAGCGACCGTGCTAGAACTACGGAACTCGGGAGTGCCTAACACCTTCTCCCGGGTTAACAAAATTCCTTACTTAGTTTTCTGGTTCGCAGACTTTAAACATAGTCAAATTTCCTCGATTTGGGATTTAGAATAAACCGGTGACTTTGGACACCATAAATATTCCAAGTGACGACTCTGAAACTAATAAAATTAAATCCCAAAATCGAATAATGTCACTTAAAGTGGAAAAACTCCCTTATTACCCTTATCAGGTGAAAAAGGAGGTGCGACAGCTCTGGCAACTCTGCTGGGGACAAGAACCCAGAATCTCTGGTTCAGGCCAATTATCAGTCCTGAGGATAGCCCGTCATCGGCTATTCCGCAGTCAAAATCAGCAACTGCTAAAGAAAATAGAATGTTACGTCGCCGCATGTTGGAAATGTGGGACGCCTGGTCTAACGGTAGGGAACCGCCAAGTGTAATTCCTGATTTTCCTGAGTTGATTCCCAGTTCAGATGGGCTTTCCAACAACCTTGTGCCAAACTCTCTCTTCCCATGTGGTCACCCTCTAATGCCGCCTAATGGCCCCAACATGCCTTCTGTGGATCACCCCTAAGCATCAAATTCAAGGGCACATTCACTAATGTTCGTTGCACCACCAGTCTCCACTATGGCACATCCAATAGTGCCTAGGCCAAACTCATACGCTCATCACTCACAATATGAGTCTCCCATGGGTCATCAAAGAATAATGAGAAACCCCGAGAAGGAAAAAATGGCTCGGAAGATAAGAAGCCTAGAGCAAAGCTTAAAGAACATACAGGGTTTGAGTGGTCAGAAGAGTTTCTCCTACTCCGATTTATGCATGTTTCCATATGTTCACCTGCTAGTTGGTTTCAAGACGCCAAAGTTTGAAAAATATGACGGGCACGGAGACCCGAGGGCTCACTTGAAACGATATTGTAACCAGCTGAGGGGTGTTGATGGAAAAGAGGAGTTGCTAATGGCCTACTTCGAAGAAAGCCTCATCGGAATCGTTGCTGAATGGTATATGGATCAAGAAATTTCCCATTGGCATATGTGGGACAATTTGGCCCGAGACTTTGTCCGCCAGTTCCAGTATAATGTGGACATCGCACCTGGCAGAAACTCTTTGTCCAATTTGAAAAAGAAAACTATGGAAAGCTTCCACGAATATGCTGTCAAATGGCGCGAGCAAGCCGCCTGGGTAAAGCTTCCAATGGATGAAGCAGAAATGGTTACAGTCTTCTATAGGCCTAAGAGGCGGACTACTTCCAGAACATGATGTTTGCTATGGGTAGACCGTTCGCTGAAGCTATCAAAATTGGGGAGATGGTCGAAAATGGTTTGAAAACGGGCCGAATCTTGAGTCAATCTGCTTTTAAGGCCACATCACAGGCCGTTCAGAATGGTTCGTATGATTTGATGAATAGAAACATGAGAGAAGAGGGAGCCATGATGGCTTCCGGCCCTAGGAATTCTCGACGACCTCGGGAATATCCAGGCCCATTTTCCAAAGCTTCACAACACTATTATCCTCTTCAGGAAGCAACCTATGCTATGTCCCCCTCGCCTATGCAGTAATGAGCGCTCAACTTCCCAGAAATGTCCATCCTTACCAAGCTCCATATAATACACAATCAAATGTTTCTTTGCCCAAGAGAGCCTTTAAAAAAGAATCAGTTCACCCATATTGGTGAATCATACTCTAACTTGTTTCGAAAGTTGGTCAGGATAGGTCTGCTGCAGCCAGTGGCCCCAAACCGGCCGAACCCCGAGTCCCCCTTGCACCAAGATGATGCTAGATGTGAATATCACTCAGAAGCAGTGGGGCATGACACTGAAGATTGTTGAACTCTTGAAAGAATAGTGGAAGACCTCATCGAGGTCTAGGCAATAATGCTTAGGGATGAAGAAGACCCTAATATAATGAACAATTCACTGCTTGATCATACTGGGCCAGTAGTCGGAATGATTTGTGAAGATAAAAAATTTGATCCGGAACTGAAGGCCATTGCAGCCATTGCCTAGACAAAAGAAAAGCTTAAAAATGATCGCCAAGCCTGAAAGTTTCCCCCATCAGATGGGAGTCTCGGTAGCCAGCCTTGCTATCCTTTCTGCGTCTGAATTATCTCAAGGTGTGATCCGTATGTTTTACTTTATTGTCTTACTTTCCGATGTAAACCCTTATATCTTTGTTCCAAAAATAAAAGCAAAAAAAAAAAAAAAAAAAATCAAAAAATCATCAAATGGAATTAATATTTCATTTTCCAAGAATGTCTCTTTTATTAATCTTGTCTCTTTTCTTACTCTACTTTTAGTTCTGTTTAAATGCAGATTTCAATAACATGACATGCTTGCAGACTTCATGCTCAGATCCTAAAATGTTGTCAGACCTCGAAATGATGAATCAAGAATCAGAATGCAAATGAAGTTGGGTTAAGGAAATAAAACCATGAATCAGAACAGCCAAAGGAAAATTGGTTCAGATTGAAAAGGTCCATACAATACTACTGCCAAAAGAGTGCGTTTGTACTTGGGATACATCAAAGAAAATGTCCCTGAAATAACTGTCAATGGAGGTACAATCAAAAGATCCTAAAACGCTGTCAGACTTCGAAATAATGAATCAAGAATCAAAATGCAAATGAAGTTAGGTCAAAGAAATAAAACAATGAATCGAAACAGCCAAAGGAAAACTAGTTCAGATTGGAAAGGTCCATGCATTGCAACTAGAGTACTGCCAAAAGAGTGCGTTGTACTTGGGGATCAAAGAAAATGTCCCTGAAATAACTGTCAACGCAGGAGCAGTCAAAAGGTACTATGTTTGATCCTCCATATACTTTCAAATGTTCTCCGGTTGGGATGACGAAGGCTTTCGTTCTCGCTACCCAAATACCATTAACCCTTTTGCAAACCCTTTGATCCGGTTACTCTTTTTTGATTACCCTCTATGGAACCCAAAAGTGTTATGGAAAAATGAAAAAAATGTTGAAAAATGAAAAAAAAATGAAAAAGAAAGAGGAAAAAGAAAGAAAAGAGAAAATAAAACAAAACAAAGGAAAAACAAGACAAAAATCAAAAACAAAAACAAAAGTTCCCTGAACTACGTTCAACTTGATTCCGAAAGGATACGTAGGCAGCCTCTCCCTCGGGTTCAGTCACACCAAAATAAAATTCCACATTCCCCAAAAGTGAAACTGGGGCAGAAGTTATAATGGTTCGGCGATGTTTTCGCCTGAAAGGTTCCAAAGTTGTAATTCAGTCCAGATTCTTTTCACCAAAATCCTGTCCAAGTTCTTCCGATCAATCGGCAAAGATGTCCAAAGTTGGAGGATACAGTTGTTTGGATCTAATACAAGCAAATGAGAGAGTCTTATCGGTGAAAACCCATAGGGGCATCGTGAGGCAACAGTAAGAAGAGAAATGAGAGAGGTTAGTCGGTGAAAACCCGCAAAGGGCACATGATCGAAAAGAGGATAATTGGCCACTGACATGGAAACGGTCTAGGGCAAGGTTTCTCAATCTCGAGGTAATAGTTGTGATGAATTTCTGAGAGTCGAACGGTTTACACGGATCGGGCATCCAGTCCAAAAGGCATGTCATGTTCATTGAAGTCTGCATGCACTCCAGATAAGTCCTTCTTTCCTTTCCTCGAAAGGGACACCTCTTGTTTAAATTCATTGTCCATTCTGTCATTTATTTTTCTTTTGAATCCCTTTCGGTCTAACTATGTTCCAAAACTAAGGCAAAGAAAGGATGGCAAGACTGATTTACAGGGCTCTCACTTGACACGAGCTAGTATGCAAAAGGCACCCAGCCTCATCAGGGGCATCGAGTCGATCTCGACTGGCCATAGCGGCCGATGCTTCAAACTCAAAAACCCTTGAAAGGAGAAAATCAAATTGAAGTGCCTATAAAGGAGAATGAAGTGAAAGGCTGAGTCCCACGTGGCTAACCATCTCGGCAAGGTTTGAAAAGCCGAAATATTCCAAATGCCCTAAAGTTAAAGTTGGAAGAAAAGTCAGAAATGAAAGGCCAATAAAGGCGAAATAAAGTTGGAAAGGTTAAGTCTCGCGACTAACTGTTGCAGCAGAGTTTGAGGGGCCAAAACTCCCCCCGATACTCTGGAAATCGAAAATAAAAGCAAGTGAAAGGCCTACAAAGGCAAAACAAAAATGTTGGGTCCCACGTGACCGATCGCCAGGTTAAAATATGGAAAGCCAAGGTCCCCGGGATTAGAGATGAAACCCAATTCCCAGCAAGCAAGTGGTTGAGATCTTCGTCAAAAGAACTGAGATCAAGCAGTTAAAAATCAAGGCCGCAAAACCAACCACCGTTTCAAACTAACAAATTGTTCTTTGTTTGAAAATCTGAAGTATGTGAAACTCAAAAGCAACCGTGCAAAAAGCAGGTGCAACCAAAAGGAATTGCGCAAGAGCTAGAAAGAGCTCTGCAACATTGACTCCAAAGAAAGAGAAGTTTCCTCCAAAAATCTTTTCCCGGATGCATAAAAATAAAAATAAAAATAAAAAAAAAGAAAGGAAAAAGAGAAAAAGGAAAGAAAAAAAAAGAATCGAAGTTGAAAATGATTCAAACCTAAAGTAGTATAGGACCTCCAATCCCTAACTACACATTTTCCAACATAGGGTCTCCACTTCCTAGTTGATGCCGACATAGGGTATACAATCCCTAGTTGATGATTTCTTTTCCAACATAGGGTATACAATCCCTAGTTGATGATTTTCCAACGTAGGGTATACACTTCTAGTTGATGTCGAGATAGGGTATACAATCCCTAGTTGATGATTTCTTTTCCAACAAAGGGTATACAATCCCTAGTTGATGATTTTCCAACGTAGGGTATACACACCCTAGTTGATGCCGAGATAGGGTATAAATTCCTTAGTTGATGATTTCTTTTCCAACATATGGTATACAATCCCTAGTTGATGATTTTTCCAACGTAGGGTATACACTCCCTAGTTGATGCCGACATAGGGTATACAATCCCTAGTTGATGATTTCTTTTCCAACATAGGGTATACAATCCCTAGTTGATGATTTTTCCAACGTAGGGTATACACTCCCTAGTTGATGCCGACATAGGGCATACAATCCCTAGCTGATGATTTCTTTTCGAACATAGGGTATACACTCCCTAGTTGATGGTTTTTCCAACGTAGGTTATACACTCCCTAGTTGATGCCGACATAGGGTATACAATCCCTAGTTGATGATTTCTTTTCCTACATAGGGTATACAATCCCTAGTTGATGATTTTTCCAACGTAGGGTATACACCCCCTAGTAGATGTCGATATAGGGTATACAATCCCTAGTTGATGATTTCTTTTCCAACATAGGGTATACAATCCCTAGTTGATGATTTTCCAACGTAGGGTATACACTCCTTAGCTGATGCCGACATAGCGTATACAATCCCTAGTTGATGATTTTTTTCCAACATAGGGTATACAGTCCCTAGTTGATGATTTTCTTGCGTAGGGTATACACTCCCTAGTTGATGCCGACATAGGGTATAGAATCCCTAGTTGATGATTTTTTCCTAAATAGGGTATACAATCCCTAGTTGATGATATTTCCAACGTAGGGTATACACTCCCTAGTTGATGCCGACATAGGGTATATAATCCCTAGTTGATGATTTCTTTTCAAACCTAGGGTATACAATCCCTAGTTAATGATTTTTCCAACGTAGGGTATACACTCCCTAGTTGATGCCGACATAGGGTA
Source organism: Nicotiana undulata (assembly GCA_005239495.1). NCBI lineage: Eukaryota > Viridiplantae > Streptophyta > Magnoliopsida > Solanales > Solanaceae > Nicotiana > Nicotiana undulata. The sequence goes on along the minus strand of ML281130.1, from coordinate 68,056 downwards.
TACAATCCCTAGTTGATGATTTCTTTTCCAACATAGGGTATACAATCCTTAGTTGATGATTTTTCCAATGTAGGGTATACACTCCCTAGTTGATGCCGACATAGGGTATACAACCCATAGTTGAAGATTTTTTTTCCAACATAGGGTATACAATCCCTAGTTGATGATTTTCCAACGTAGGGTATACACTCCCTAGCTGATGCCGACATAGGGTATACAATCCCTAGTTGATGATTTCTTTTCAAACATAGGGTATACAATCCCTAGTTGTTGATTTTTCCCAACGTAGGGTATACACTCCCTAGTTGATGCCGACATAGGGTATACAATCTCTAGTTGATGATTTCTTTTGCAACAAAGGGTATACAATCCCTAGTTGCTGATTTTCCAAAGTAGTGTATACACTCCCTAGTTGATGCCGACATAGGGTATACAATCTCTAGTTGATGATTTCTTTTGCAACAAAGGGTATACAATCCCTAGTTGCTGATTTTCCAACGTAGTGTATACACTCCCTAGTTGATGCCGACATAGGGTATATAATCCCTAGTTGATGATTTCTTTTCCAACATAGGGTATACAATCCCTAGTTGATGCCGACATAGGGTATACAATCCCTAGCTGATGATTTCTTTTCCAATATAGGGTATACAATCCCTAGTTGATGATTTTTCCAACGTAGGGTATACACTCCCTAGTTGATGCCGACATAGGGTATACAATCCCTAGTTGACGCCGACATAGGGTATACAATCCCTAGTTGACGCCGACATAGGGTATACAATCCCTAGTTGATGATTTTTCCAACGTAGGGTATACACTCCCTAGTTGATGCCGACATAGGGTATACAATCCCTAGTTGTTGATTTCATTTCCAACATAGGGTATTTTATTTTTATTTGTTTTAGAAAATTATACTACTAGGCTCTGAGCCTAGTAGTTATTTTATTTCTAATTGTAGTAATTAACAAGTTCCATGATGTCCTACTAGATATAGGACACTAGAGTATGTCCGTACATAGGTCCTATTATCAACATTGGGTTCAATCCCAATGATGATATTACGCATTGTAACTCTACTATCGATAATAAAAACTAAAATTGTAAGCCTTTCTGAGGAATGTATAGAACCAAGTAGGCTCAGTATTCGCTGCCTAGCCACATTGTTGTTGATTTAATTTCCATGAAATGTTTGCATGCTTGGACAATTCCAATATGAAGTTCACCCAACGTCACATACCTTTGTAGCTGTTGCTTCATATCTTGCTGCTGTAATCTCCCTCGAGCTGTGTTGTATGCCATTTTCTATACCTCCCATATAACCAAATTGTAAGTCGCCAGTTGGAGACTAAGTGACCATAACAGTGCAGTGTTGCACTATTTTTGCTTCCACCTATCTCTGGCTTCCAATATATTTTTTGTTTGGTCATTGCTTTGGATGCTTCCTTATAGGTGATGGATATTTGTCCTGTTATTGTCACAAACCTGTTAGAATTGTCTGCTGCTGTAGTAGCCACCCAAGTGAGGCTCGATGGAAATACTAGTAATGTGTATTTGCCTCTAGCATCGGGTGGGTTCTTCATTGAGCTCTTGAAGGCCTTCGTATAGGGTGTTTTTCTTGCTGCTGTTGAAAAGAACCAGTTGCTATACGTGATCACATCCCCGTTTAGCCTCTTCCTTCTGCTGCTTTCCTTACTTGTGCATGTCACATTTCCTTCCTCTAGGGAATGAATACATAGTACTAATACCACCCATAGAGATCGTAATTTGTGACAAGGTATGGATACAATATCGTTTCCTGCAACAAAGAACACTAGGTTAGTCCAGAAAATGACCATCATGTGCTCTTCCCTAAGGACTTGCACATAATGGTCTAATGATATCTCCTGATCCCTAAGCCTCCTATCCCCTTTACTTCTCAGAACAACAATGAACACCTCATTCTTCCAATTTTGCTCCCTCACGAGACCTTTGTTGTTGTACCTACTCCTAGCTTTGCTTAGTTTTCCACTTGTTGTTGTAGTTAATGCCTGGATCCCTATATGTACCTTCCATTTCCAGTTCTCCTCTTGTTTGTCCCTCTTCGAACCTGACTCTATAACCTGCTGCCCAATCATCTTGCTGGACAGCTGATTTATGTCCCCTTTATATATGTAATTCCATATCCTTACTTGCCTCCATCTTGCAGGTCCAATTCTTTTAAACATTTTGGACCTTTTCTGCTCCCTATCTACTTCTGTTGTTTGCACACTCCTAGACCTACTACCTACTTCTCTTATGTTCATGCTACCATTATTCTGCTGCTCATATCTATTGAGTGTTGTTGTCCTAGTTCCTGTATAACTAGTGACTGATGTATGTGTTCTCCCTGTACCCATCCCTTTCCTTAAATCAGGCCCACTTCGATTAGACTTTCTGGACCTGTTGCACTTGCTTTCTAACCTCTTCATACCTCTCAATTTTACTGAGTTGTTGCCTATTCCTACTGTCCCTCCTATCATTTGCATGTCATGCATTACCTCCACCAGCATGGTGTCTTGTAGGAAGCAGGACAACTTATTTTTGTATCTTTTACTTGAGTAGTCCTGTTCTTGTGTTATAAGACTGTATAGTAGACCAATTCCCTTACACTTTCTGGGCTCATCCAAGTGATTTTCCTGCTTTTTCATCCTCCATAGCTCAGTTCTATTGGGTTCCTTAATTTTCCTTCTAGTGGGTTGAGTGCTATGCACTAATACCACCACCAAGAATTCGATCAAGGTACCCAATATCACTGTGATTATTCAATGTCTCCCACATCTAAAGCATGATTTTCCAAGTGATCCGCCAATCTATTCCCTTCTCTATATATGTGGGACACCTTTATGTTATACTCCTCTTTTATCTTCATAATCTCCTCTATCTCATCTACAATTGTCCAGGGAGGTTCCCATGATCCTTCAATAATCTTGCTTAAAAGCATCGAGTCAGTTTGTACCCAGATTTGAGTGTAATTCAGCTCTTTGCACATCCTCAAAGCTTCCACCATTGCCCTTACCTCTGCTATATTATTGGATCCTTCCTCAATCTCCCTTCCTGCTGCATACTGTACATCACCAGCCTCATCCTTTAAACAAAATCCATTGGAACTTCTGCCTGGGTTACCTCTGCTTGCACCATCACAAGTCACCTTGATCCAACCTTCTTCAGGACACTCCCAAATGATTTTTTCCCATTACAACTTAGGAGTATAGGTCTGTAGCATAGTAAGCAATTCTTGCCACCTATGAGGGACCTTAAGATCTGGTTTTCTCACCTGCACCAAAGCTTGTAAAGTAGATGAAACCTGGTAGATTACCCTACTAACTGATACCACCTCCCCATATTTCAAACTGTTCCTGCGCTTCCACAACTCCCACACGATACATGATGGCACAACCTGCATAATTGGTTTTATTCTTGGAATGACCTGGGCTGTCCAACATTTGGTGATGGCCTGGTGAAGTGACAATCCTTCTATTTCAATCCCAGTCCTAGGTAGGAAGTACTTCCATACAGTTTTAGCTGCATTAGAAGTAAAGAATAAGTGAACTAGTGTCTCCTCCTTAGGTTCAGCACAACACCAACATCTCGAGGGCATGAAGTAACCCAGTTTTTTCATGAAGTCATCTAGGGGAAGCTTGGATTTCCACACCTTCCACATGAAGAACATATCTTGAAGGGAAATCCTTTCACCCAAATCATCTTGTAAGCCATTCTAGTATCAACCCTTCTTCTCAAATAGCCCAAATTGTCTTTACTGTGAAGTGGCCTCTTGTGTCCAACATCCATACAAGTGCATCAAGTGTGTTATGCTATACAGGAGGTGTAACATGATCTATGATATGTTGTGCTAAGTCTTCTGGGAGAGCAACATGGAGTCTACCTACATTCCATGCATTGTTATCTACCAGATCCCACACATTGTGTAAGTCTTCATCCACTCCAAAATCATGAGGAACCAGGAAGTATAGAGCTCCAAGCCCAGTCCAATTATCAAACCAAAACATTGCTGACCCCATCCTTGGCTTCCATAGTATCTGGTGTTCCACTATATCTCTACACTCTAACATTTTCCTCCACACATGTGAGCCTCTCCTCCAAGGTACTATGACTGCATTCAACTTCTTGCAGTACTATTGACTCATAAACGAGCTCCAAAGACTTGGCTTAGTTCGAAAATTCTACCACAGTTTGCAAAAGAGCGCCTTCGATACATCATGAAGGGATCTAAATCCGATGCCACCCTATTCAACTGGCATATAGGATTATATGGTAGGTAAGAATCACGTGCTCACAGCTGCCCCTCTTTGCTCGGAAACACGAAGAGTTTTCGGGCAAAGACAAAGTGAGCAGTCATGAACGACTTTTACCCATTCATATACTCCATTGTGAAGCGTTTTTGAAAAGTTTGACCGAACCCTGCTTCAAAGGTTGCCTACATATCCTTGGCTATAAAGGAATCAAGTCAGTGTAGTTTTGGAAGTTTTGGTAGCTGGGACTACCGGGTAACTATGGTTTCACTGCGGTTGCTGCTGTTACTGCTGCTGATCTCCTTATTACACCAAAGTAACAAAACAAAAGACTAACTAAACCTATCAGCTGCTAGTAACAAGATTCCTATCTAAGACTTGGTCTTGAGTCTTGGTCTCTTGCTGATTCTGACCTGGATCTTGATGCTTGTTAGCCGCAGGTACTGGTTTCGTCTTATCGTTCCTCGGATCAAGGCAGGATATATCGAACGTATGGCTTCAATCTCGTCCTGAATAGTCCATGTCTTCCCCGTTTCTGCACTTTGGATTCAACCTTCTCTTTTCTCTTTTAGTTTTTATTATTCTGGATTGAAACTTCTTCTTTTGGTCGTCTTGAATCCACTGTCCTAAATATGCAATCTGCGTAAAATCAAAAAGCAAACGAATGAAATTTTCTGCCCCAGTTTTCACTAGGAAAATTTTGTGAGTTATTGTAACGAAATCTATGTTACTTTATTATTGAAAGCAATGAAAAGCCGGGAACAGTGCACTCGGGGTTATTATAAACTAGGGAGTGGATACCCTATGTCTAAAAGTAAGATCAACTAGGGGTTGGAGACCCTATGTTGCAAAATAAAATCAACTAAGGATTGTATACCCTATGTTGGAAAACCCATTAATTAGGGAGTGTATACCCTACGTTGGAAAAGTCATCAACTAAGGAGTGTATACCCTATGTTGGCATCAACTAGGGAGTGTATACCATGTGTCGGAAAAATCATCAACTAAGGAGTGTATACCTTATGTTGGCATCAACTAGGGAGTGTATACCCTATGTTGGAAAAATCATCAACTAAAGAGTGTATACCTTATGGTGGAAAAATCATCAACTAAGGAGTGTATACCTTATGTTGGCACCAACTAGGGAGTGTATACCCTATGTCGGAAAAATCATCAACTAAGGAGTGTATACCTTATGTTGGCATCAACTAGGGAGTGTATACCCTATGTCGGAAAAATCATCAACTAAGGAGTGTATACCTTATGTTGGAAAAATCATAAACTAAGGAGTGTATACCTTATGTTGGCATCAACTAGGGAGTGTATACTCTATGTCGGAAAAATCATCAACTAAGGAGTGTATACCTTATGTTGGCATCAACTAGGGAGTGTATACCCTATGTCGGAAAAATCATCAACTAAGGAGTGTATACCTTATGTTGGCATCAACTAGGGAGTGTATACCCTATGTTGGAAAAATCATCAACTAAGGAGTGTATACCTTATGTTGGCATCAACTAGGGAGTGTATACCCTATGTTGGAAAAATCATCAACTAAGGGGTGTATACCTTATGTTGGCATCAACTAGGGAGTGTATACCCTATGTTGGAAAAGGTGCAGCTAGGGTTTGGAAACCCTATACCACTTCAGGTTTGGGCTATTTTCAACATTGTTTGCTTCTTTTTTTTATATATTTTATTTTGAGTGAATGCGGGAAAGAATCATGGAGAAAACTTCCCTTTTGGAGTTGTTGCTGCAGAGCTATTTCTAGCTCTTGCACCCTTTCTTTTGGTTGCACCTGCATTTTGCGAGGTTATTTTGAGTTACACCTGTTTCCTTCAAACAAAGAACAATTTGTTAGTTTGAAACAGTGGTTGGTTTTGCGGCCTTGATTTTCAACAGCTTGATCTCAGTTCTTGTGACGAAGATCTCGACCACCTGCTTGCTCGCTGGGGATTGGGTTTCATCTCTAATCCAGGGAATCCTGGCTTTCCAGATTTAACATGATGCTTGGTCACGTGAGACCCAACATTTGACTTTATTTTGCCTCTGTAGGCCTTTCACTTGCTTTTTCTCTTGGATTTCCAGAGTATCGGGGAAGTTTTATCCCCCTTAAATTCTGCTGCAACGTTTAGTCGCGCGGGACTTAACCTTTTCCAATTTCACTTTGCCTTCATCGGCCTTTCATTTCTGATTTTTTCTCCAACTTTAACTTTAAAGCATTTGGAGCACTTCGACTTTTCAAACTTTGCCGAGAGGGTTAGCCACGTGGGACTCAACCTTTCACTCCAATTTCCTTTATAGGCATTTCAATTTGATTCTCTCCTTTCAAGAGTTTTGCGTTTAAAGCATCAGCCGTTACGGCCAGTCGGGATCAACTCACCCCTGATAAGGCTCGGTGTCCTTTGCATGTTGGCTCGTGTCAAACGAGAAACCTGTAAATCAGTTTTGCCATCCTTTCTTTGCCTTGCTTTAGAAACAAAGTCAGACTGAAAGGGATTGAAAGAAAAAATAACAAAGAAACGGAGACAATGAATGTTGACAAGAAAATATCCCTTTCAGGGGAAACGAGAAAAAGGACTTATCTGGAGTGTACGCGACCTTCAATGAACATGACATGCGTCTTGGACTGGATGCCTGATCTATATAAACCATCTGACTCTCAGAAATCCGTCACGACTTTTAACTCGATGTTGAAAAACCTTGCCCCAGATCATGTCGATATCAGTGACCAATCATCCTCTTTTCGATTAGTAGTGCCCTTTTCGGGTTTTCACCAACTAACCTCTCTCATTTCTCTTCTCGCCATCGCCCTGTAGTGCTCTTTGCAAGTTTTCACTAACAAGACTCTCATTTTAGTTTCTCTACTCACCGTCGCCTTATGGTGCCCGTGTGGGTTTTCATCGATAACACTCTCTCATTTCTTTTTCTGCCATCACCTTATGGTGCCCGCGTGGGTTTTCACTGATAAGACTCTGTCATTTTAATTTCTCTCATTGCTTGTATCAGATCCAAATAGTTGTATCCTCCGATTCTGCCTTTTCTTCGTCGATCGATCGGAAGAACTTGAACTTGATTTGGGGTAAAAGGAATTTGTATTGAATTACAACTTTGGAACTTTTCACGCGAATCATTTCCGAATTTTAACACTTGCCCCAACTTAAACTCTTGGGGAAATGTGGATTTTTATTTTGGTGCGACTGAACCCCATGGAGAGGCTGCCTACGTATCCTTTCGGAATCAAGTCAAACGTAGTTCAGGGAAATATTTTGTTTTTGTTTTGATTTTTGTTTTGTTTTTCATCATTATTTTTTTAACCACTTCAAGTTCCAAAGAGGGTAATCAATAAAGAGTAACTGACTCAAAGGGTTTACAAAACTGGTAGTGTTTTGGGTAGCGTGAATGAAAGCCTTCGTCATTTCGATCAAGAGTATCATCACGGAAAGGTCAAACATAGTACCTTTTGACTGCATCTGCATTGACAGCCGTTTCGGGGTCATTTCCTTCGATGTCCCCCAAGTACAATGCTTCTTTTGGTAGCAATTTCCTTATGATGTATGAACCTTTCCAATTCGGGGCGAATTTTGCTTTCGCTTCTTCATGGTGCGGGAGGATACGTCTTAGGACAAGTTTCCCCACTTTGAAGTTACTGGGCCATACCTTCTTGTTATAAGCGCATGCCATTCTTTGTTGGTAGAATTGCCCATGGCAAACTGCGGCCATTCTTTTCTTATCGATCAGAGTTAACTGTTCCAACCTGGTTTTGACCCATTTATCATCCTCAATTTCAGCTTCGACAATGATCCTAAGGGAAGGAATTTCGACTTTCGTAGGGATCACGACTTCAGTGCCATAAACCAATAGATAAGGCGTAGCCCCCACTGATGTGCGCACGTTCGTGTGATATCCCAATAATGCAAATGACAACTTCTCATGCCACTGTCTAGAACTTTGGATCATTTTTCTGAGGATTTTCTTGATTTTCTTATTGGCTGCTTCAACGACACCATTGGCTTTAGGCCGATAAGGGATAGAATTACGGTGTGTGATTTAAAACTGTTCACATACCTCCCTCATCAAGTGGCTGTTCAGATTTGCAGCGTTATCGGTAATGATAGTTTTTGGAATACCTAAATGACAGATAATGTTTGAATGCATGAAGTCCACCACTGCTTTCTTAGTGATGGCTTTGAAAGTGTCTGCTTCGACCCATTTTGTGAAATAGTCGATGGCAACCAAAATAAATCTTTGTCCGTTTGAAGCTTTTGGCTCGATTGGCCCAATGACATCCATTCCCTAGGCAACGAAGGGCCAAGGTGATGACATGAGATGTAATTCTGAGGGTGGTGCATGAATCAGGTCACCATGTAAGTGACACTGATGGCATTTTTCGGACAAAATTGAAACAATCCTTTTCCATGGTCATCCAGTAATATCCTGCTCGCAGAAATTTCTTTGCGAGGACGTACCCGTTCATGTGGGGACTGCATACTCCTGAATGTACTTCGTTCATAATCTTTTCAACTTCTTTGGCATCCACGCACCTTAACAAATTCAGATCTGGAGTCCTTTTGTACAACACTTCTCCGCTTAAGAAGAAACTGCCGGCGAGCCTTCTGATGGTTCTCTTTTGATCCCCATTGTCCTGCTCCGGGTATTCTTTTGTTTTCAAGAATCTTTTGATATCATGATACCATGGTTGGACATCGGGCTCTATTTCGACCGTGTTACAATAACCATGTCTTTCTTTGATTTGAATTTCCAACAAGTCAATGTGGACATTTCCCAGATATGGCAGCATTGCAGCTAGGGTAGCTAGTGCATCGACTAACTCATTGTGGCATCGAGGAATATATCTGAACTCTACGGCTTTGAATCATTTGCTAAGATCTTCCACATGTTGTTTGTATGGAAGGAGCTTAACATCTCGAGTTTCCCACTCTCGCTGAGCTTGCTTGATGATCAACTCAGAATCTCCCATGATCAATAACTCTTCTACATCCATGTTAATGGCCATATTCATGCCCATTTTACAAGCTTCATATTCGGCAGTATTGTTTGTACAGAAGAACCGGAGACGGGCCGTGGCTGGATAGTGTTGCCCCGTGGGAGAAATCAAGATTGACCCAATCCCAACACCTTTAGCGTTGACTGCTCCATCAAATAACATTTTCCAGGTGTTAGTGTCTTCTGAGAGTACTTCGACTGAATTGACTTCCTCGTCCGGGAAATAAGTGCTTAAAGGCCGGTATTCATCATCAACCAGGTTCTCAGCCAAATGATCGGCCAAGGCTTGAGCTTTCATGGCTGTGCGGGTGACATAGACAATGTCGAACTTCATAAGCAGGATTTGCCATTTTGCTAAACTTCCTGTGGGCATGGGCTTTTGGAATATGTATTTTAAAGGATCCAACCTGGTTATGAGATATGTGGTATAAGCCAGCAAATAATGTCTGATCTTTTGAGCGACCCAAGTTAGGGCGCAACAAGTTCTCTTCAGCAGAGTGTATTTGGCTTCATCGCCAGTGAATTTATTGCTCAGGAAGTAAATGGCTTGCTCTTTCTTCCCGGTAACATCATGTTGCCCGAGGACACAACCAAAAGAATTTTACAAGACCGTTAGGTACAGAAACAAAGGTCTTCTTGGTTTAGGCGGGACCAACACTGGCGGATTTTACAAATATTCCTTGATTTTGTCAAAGGCTTCCTGGCATTCATCCGTTCATTTAATTGCTGCATATTTTTTTAAAAGCTTGAATATGGGCTCACAGGTGGTTGTGAGCTGTGCAATAAACCAGCTGATGTAGTTCAACCTTCCTAACAAGCTCATGACCTCTTTCTTAGTCTTTGGAGGTGGCATATCTTGGATGGATTTTATCTTCGGCGGATCTAACTCAATTCCCCTACGACTGACTATAAACCCCAAGAGTTTCCCGGAAGGAAAACCAAATGCACATTTAGTAGGGTTCAATTTCAAATCATATTTGCGTAGCCGCTCAAAGAATTTTCTCAAGTCTCGAACATGGCCTTCCTGTGTTCTGGATTTAATAATGACATCATCAACGTACACCTCAATTTCTTGGTGCATCATGTCATGGAAAATGGCAGTCATGGATTATATATAGGTTGCCCCGGCGTTTTTCAAACCGAGCGGCATGACCCTGTAACAATAGGCTCCCCATGGTGTAGTGAAGGCTGTCTTTTCTACATCTTTCTCATCCATTAGTACTTGGTGATAACCGGCATAACAATCCACAAACGACTGCACCTCATGTTTGGCACAATTGTCGACGAGGATATGGATGTTTGGTAGCGGGAAGTTGTCTTTGGGACTTGCTTTGTTCAAATCCCTGTAATCAACACATACTCAGAGCTTCCCGTCCCTTTTTGGTACTGGGACTACGTTGGCTAGCCATGTGGTGTATCTGACTACTCGGATTACACCTGCTTTTAATTGTTTAGTGACTTCTTCTTTAATTTTGTCACTGATATTTGTTTTGAATTTTCTTTGCTTTTGCTAGACGGGCAGGCAATCGGGATGAGTTGGCAACTTGTGTACCACTAAATCAACACTTAGTCCAGGCATATCATCATATGACCAAGTGAACACATCTTTAAATTCGAATAGAAGTTGAATCAATGCGTCCCTAGTTTTCTCATCCGTGTTAATACTTATCATGGTTTCTCGGACCTCTTCTGGATTACCCAAATTAACTGGATCAGTTTCATTTAGGTTTGGCTTAGGCTTATTCTCAAATTGTTCCAATTCTCTGTTTATTTCCCTAAAAGCCTCATCTTCATCATATTCTTGTTCTTGATTCATTATTTCGAGATTAGACAACGTATTAAGATCAGAGCATGATGTCCGCAAGCATGTCATGTTATTTAAGGCCTCATTATTAGGACTGAAAAATAAGAAAATAACTAAATCAGAAAGAATAATAGACGATGAAATTTTGATTTCATTTCATTGAATTTGAAGATAACATGGGTTTTACATCGGAATTTAAAGACAATAAAATTAAAAACACTCGAGTTACACCCTGAAATAACTCGAAGTGTAGAAAGGATAGCAAAACATGAACTACCAAGATTCTCGTCTGATTGGGAAAGGAGTAACTTTCCAGTTCTGCAATTTGGCGTTCGGACCCATGTATTGCACCTCAGCGGTGTTCGAGCCTTCTCCCGGTTGAACCATGTGAGCCTCATATAACATTTGTTTCATGGCCCCGCATATTTCTTCAATTTCTTCGGCCGTAAAGGCCTCTTCGTCTTCTTCTTCTTCAATGTACTGTGGTTTGATGAAGGACTCAGTGATGTGTGGGACTGGCTGAGGCAGGTCCCATCCATTGTTTTTACGTTCGTTGGCCCATTTCACATCATCATCTGTGTCTTGGAAACCGATGCCAAAGAATTTTTTGGTGGCAGGCAGAGAGATCGGTTCAGTAATGCCTTGTAAGGATCCAAGCCCCTTTTTGGGTTTGAACCCGCGTCTAATCATGTCGGTGGTGACCATGATTGATGCATTAGATAAACAGGTATGTGGGCACGAAGCACCTTCCTCGTACTGATCAGAAAGGACAACCTTAAAGGCTTGGTACACAATATGTTTGCTTCCTTCTCTGGCCTTGAGGCAAGGGACGGAAGGGTCCCTGTATATTGACTGTTCGTCTTCTCCATGGACTACTATCTCCTGATTCTCATGTTCAAATTTTACCATCTGGTGGAGAGTAGATGGCACTTCCCCAACAACGTGAATCCAAGGTCTTCCTAGCAAGAAGTTATAAGAAGTGTCCATATCCAGGATTTGGAAGGTTACCGTGAAATCCACAGGGCCAATCATCATGACTATGTCGATTTCCCCGATGGTGTCCCTTTTGATACCGTCAAAGGCGCAGACACAAATGTTATTTGGCCTGATTCTCTCAATGCCAATTTCCATTCTTTGTAGCATTGACAAGGAGCAAATGTCTACCCCGGATCCTCCGTCGAGCATGACCCTCTTCACGTAGTATCCTTCACTTTTAACTGTCAGGTGTAAGGCTTTGTTGTGAGAAGCTCCCTCGGGAGGTAGGTCGTTTTGGCTGAAAGAGATTTTGTTGACTTCGAAGAAGCGCTCAACCATTCTCTCTAATTGCTCGACTGAGGTCTCAGCTGGTACATACGCTTCATTCAGCGTCTTCAGGAGTACTTTTTGATGCTCGTTTGAGCCCATCAACAGAGACAAAAACGACATCTGATCAGGGGTTTTCCTGAGTTCTTCAATTGTAGCATATTCAGACATTTTCATTTTCTTGAATAACTCCTCAGCTTCTTCAGCAGTGATAGGTTTTTTGAGAGGAAATCGTTTATTCTTAGCTTTGTTCAACTCCTCTGGATTGTGATACTTCACAGTGGGTTTTCCTTCGTTGACTTCCCCTCTGACCTCTTTTCCTTTATATGTTACTAGTGTTTGATCATAATTCCAGGGGATAGTAGTTGTATTTCTGATTGGGATTTGCGGCTGGCGGCTGATGATCAGAGGTTCATTCAGCTTTGGTGGGATGGCCGGACTTTTCACAACATACGTCCCTTTTGGCACATACATTCTTTGCGATTTTGATTTCAATTCTAATCTTCTGGGAAGGCTCAAAGCGAGTTGTCTGTTTCGCTGAGCTCTCAGGACATAAAGGACAACTTCTTTAGCTAGTGCCATCTCTTTCTTTTCTTCCTTGGCCTTTTCTTTATCCTGGCCGAGAGGCTTTGTTTTCTTATCTTCCTTGCCCGATTTTGCCACTGTTTTTGCTTTATTTTCTATGTCCACGATGGCAATGATGGATTTCAGCGCCGGGTCAAACTCTTTGTCTTCACAAATCATTCCAATGACGGGCCCATTGTTGTGGGCTGGCAATGGATTGTTTGTGACATTGGGGACCTCCTCTTCCCTTAGCACCACTTTTTTCTGTTCAATCAGATTTTCTACTACTCTCTTGAGAGTCCAGCAGTCTTCAGTATCGTGCCCCTCCGATCCCGAGTGATAGGTACAACTGGTTCCTCGTCTGTATGACGCCGATTCTGGATTTTGCCGAGTTAGAGGTACAGGCTGTAGAAGTCCCATCTGAATCAGCTTTGGCAACATGCTTGAGTATGACTCACCGTTAGGAGTGAAAGTAGGTATCCTTGGTGGTTCACGAGGGTAGGCATTGTATGGATAGTTATTCTGAGGAGGGAGTGGATTATACGGGGCTTGGTGAGGATGGTTATTTCTAGGAGGTGGAGTTCTATTCTGATTATATTGTTGTGGCCGAGGATGCGGCTGATCATTCATTACTGCATAAAAGAGGGGAGATATGGCATAAGTTTCTTCCTGATGAGGATAATAGTGTTGTGAAGGTCTGGGAAATGGGCCTGGATATTCCCGAGGTCGTCGAGAATTCCTAGGGCCTGAAGCCATCATGGCTCCCTCCTCTTTCTTCTTTCTGTTTGCAAGGCCTCCCGAGCCGCTCTGAATGGCTTGGGAGGTGGCTCTCAGGGCAGACTGACTTAGGATACGACCTGTCTTCAAGCCATTTTCTACCATCTCGCCAATTTTAATGGCCTCCGCGAATTGCTTGCCCATGGCGGACATCATGTTCTGGAAATAATCGGCCTATTGGGATTGTAGGAAGATACTAATCATTTCAGTTTCCTACATGGGAGGTTTTACTCGGGATGCATGTTCCCGTCATTTAATTGCATACTCCCAGAAGCTCTCGGAAGCTTTCTTTTTGAGATTAGATAGAGAATTTCTGTCTGGGGCTATATCCACATTGTGATGAAATTGCCTTACGAAGTCTCGAGCCAAATCATCCCATACATGCCAATGGGAGATATCTTGATCAATGTAACCACTATGAGGCGATACTCGTAAGGCTTTCCCCGAAATAAGCTATCAGTAGCTCTTCTTTGCCTCGTGCTCCTCTCAGTTAGTTGCAATATCTCTTTAAGTGAGTGATCGAGTCTCCATGCCCGTCGTATTTTTCGAACTTTGGTGTTTTGAAACCCACAAGTAGATGTACGTGAGGAAACATGCATAAATCATCATAAGACACGCTCTTTTGGCCGCTTAGGCCCTGGATATTTTTCAAACTTTGCTCAATACTCTTCATCTTTCGGGTCATCTCATTCTGTTCAATATTTTTCAAGATTTTTTACGACTCCATAGGAGATTCAAATTGTGGGTACTGCGGATAAGAGTTCGGAGTGACCCGGGCAGTATCCAACTGGAATGGAGGAGCTTGGAAAGTGAAATTTGCTGGTTCAAAACTCTGTCGCGCCAGTGTTGGCTGTGCCACACTGGTAGCTGGTGGCGCAGTAAATACCACAGAGGGTAATCCGGAAGATGGTGCCTGGGGGCTAACCTCAGAAGGCATTCCGGTATATTTTGAGGCCATGGCTGGGAACCCAAATGGTACAAATGGGTTTGTCACTGAAATTGGCACATTGGTAGTTCCTCCAGTTCTAGGGATCAGCTCAGGGAACCCAGGGATAGAATTAGGTGGCTCCCTACCGTTGGACCAAGCATCCCACATTTCTAGCATGCGGCATTTCAGTCTTCTGTTTTCTTCGGCCACTGCTGATTCTGCTTGAGAGATAACCAAAGTGGGGCCATCCTCTGGTTCAATAATAATAGGTGACTTTATGATGTCATTGCGATACTTCCTTTGGATCTGGTGAAAGAAGGATGTGTCGCCAGAATACCACCGCAAACCAACCACCTTAAAAGCAGTAACCTTTTAAGAGTAAACAATAAATTGGTTAGTGGGAGATATTAACACATAGGGAATCACACGTTGTGATGCGATGCACCTAAGCAGTTAAACATTTTTCTAAAATGTTTGCAACAACGGTGTGTTCATCCCGGCTTTAATATTCTCTCTCTCTTTTCTTTCTTTTTATTCCTTTCTTTTAGGGCTATGATCGAATCCTACGTTGATTGCCTACGTATCATGACGCCTTATGAATCAGATCATTACGTACTTCACGGAATAGATAAATGTAAACAAAAGGCAATTTTCATTTCACTACTAAAGATAGTTCTTTTTCATTACAAGTGATTTTTTTGAAACATTAATAAACACGAAAGAAAAGTACAGACTCTAGACATCAAACAAAACACCTTAACATTTTTTGAAAGCAATAAAAGTACATACTCGAAAAACTAAACATCAATAATAAAGGAGAGCCTCTGGTTGTCTTCTCGGGGCCTGTGGTGCATTGGCGGGCCTCTGTGCAGGTCTGCGTGCAATATCCCCCTGAAGTCGATCCAAGTCGTCCATTACTTGGTGGACGAAAGTCATCATGGTGGCAAAGAACATGGAAGTTGTCATACTATCGCACTCGTGGCATTTCTGCACCATGTAGTCGGCTATTTCTTTGATTCTGTTCCGTATGGTCCACTTCTCCTGAAGTAAGAGCCCTATTTGATGTGCTCGGGCCTCTAATACCTGGGAATTTGCATTGTTCTGCTCTTGTAATTCTTGCACTGTTCCCTCTAACTGGCCAATCTTTTCATAACAATGCTCCCTTTCCGTTCTGAAGTCTTTGGTCTGTTGGACCATTTCGTTCCCCATGGAAAATAGTTTTTCTTTCAAGATGGCAATTTCTTTGCCATATTTTTGCCTTAATTGATGAGCCTGTTCTTCTGTTCCTTTTGCTAACTTCCTTTGGGCCTCTAACAGGTCTTTTTCAGCTTTGTTCAAATCAAAGGTATATTCATGAACCTTCAACCTCATATTGTTAATGATTTTTTCATCTCTTTCACTCCTTACAAGCGTCTCGAGGGCTATTTTCAAACTCCTGACTTGGGCACGAAGCGCCTCATTCTCTCAGGTCATTTTTCCTTTTTCACCCTCGACTACCTGTGCCTGCAACTGATTATCAAACTCCATATTTCTTAATTTCTCTTTCAACGCATGGATAGTGGCTTGATATTCTCTTTCCTTTTCGCCCCAAGCTAGCCTTTCTTGAATTTTATCATCAAAAGCTTGCACATGAGGCCTTTTGGAGGGCCTTTCTGGCTCGGGTTCCGGTTCTTCAACAATGCAACTTCTTTTCTCAAACCATGCCGCATATCCCGGATCCACTTCCCCTCTAGCAAGATCGGGCACCTGAGTATCTTTTTTCAAGTATCGACACCCATTCCAACTTTGTTGAATTAAGGCCTCAGGTAAGGGGGCCTCGAGGTGTAGCTTAATGGCTTGGATGCTCAAATCCTCCTCTTTGGGTATCACTTGGCAACGACCCAATCGTCTCATAACCCTTCGGGGTGCATATGGTTGGATACTTTTGAGACCCATCAACATTAGATGATTCCTGGCAGCGGACATAAGTATGACTTCTCTGAGTGGGAGCCATCCCAAAGTCCATTCTATTTGGTTTGCTCATAAAGACCTTAGATGATCAATCCAAGCCTCGACTCCTTCTGGAATAGGGTAATCCTTCACTCTCTCCTCATAACCCTCGATGAAGTTGGCTTTCTCAGTACCATAGCTCATGCATTTTGGATGGTGACGAAGATGTTCAATCAACCACATCTGGAGAATGATATTGCAACCTTCAAAAATGTTTTTCCCGACTTGCATTCAATCAAAGCCCGGAAAATGTCAGACAATATGAGTGGAATCAGAGTATGATCTTTCTTTTCAGTCAAGACTTGGGCAATTTTGGTCACCCGAATGTCAATAGTCCCTTCGGCATTAGGAAAGACCATAACACCCAAAAATGTTACGATGAAGGCAAACCGGCGATGGATTCTCCAGGTATCCTTATCCTGCTTGTTGGTCAAGCCTTTTTCATGCATTTCGAATCCGTCTGAGAAGCCGTATCTGGAATATAGGAAATAGAATGAACAACACCCATTGAATACTCGGTCTTTTCTGAGTTGCCGGCTAACGAAAAGGACCTCAAAGAACCGACGCACCGACATAGGTCTTGGAAAGATGATTTGTTGATTCCTTAAGTCCCAGCCAAAACCCGCATATCCGGCGACCTCTTCTAAAGTTGGTGTGAGCTCAAAATCTGAGAAGCGGAACACATTGTGGACCGGATCCCAGAAGGTTACAAAAGCTTTAATCAAGTCATTTCGGGGTTTGACTTTCATAAGATCACCAAGAGATCCCAACTGTTCGCCGACCCATTCTTTGCCATCTTTATCTAGATCATGCCACCACATCTGGAGTTGTAGTGGAGCCCCTTGTACGGTGTTCAGCTGTGGAGTTTGGATAGTGTTCATTTTGCACCTGTGAGCAAACAAGGTTAGGATTATCTCTGATTTTGACACAAAAGACCCATTTTTTAATTTTTAAAAGACAAACTCTCCTAAAGTGGCTTATTTGTGCAATATTGACCCAATTGGTCATTTTTTCAAAAAATGGCCCCTTCTGACTTTGAGCAAAGTTTTGAGGCCAAACAAGGTACTTTTCGAAAAAAAGTGACAGACAAATTCGTTCTTTAATGAAAACAACCCTTCGACAATGTAAAATGTTCTAAGGCTTATTTTGGTAACAACGGTGCAAGACCTTAACCGAAGCTTGGTCGGTTTTATTTTGACCGACGGACATTTTTGTTTGTTTTTGAAAAGTGGGGTCGACACCAATGAGGCTTGCCTACGTATCTCATATCCGATGAGAATCAGACCCACGTAGTTCGATCAGTTTTGACATAAATAAAGAACAAATAATTTTGACTTATTTTGAAATTCTCTTTCTCCTCATTTTCAATTATTTTGAAATTTCTTTTTTTTTTTCCGGAAAATTTTGGCAGAGTTTTGGGGCATTTTTCAACTATCAAGGTTTTCCAAAACTGGTAAATTTCTATCCTCCCCCACTCTTGGTTTTTCTATCATTTTTCTTTCTTTCTTTAGCCGGTCAACAAACAAGCCGAGACAAATAATGCGCACATAGCAAGTAGGATGCATCAGGATGGTCTTTTTGTTTCGGGTACACTTGTCCTAAACGTACCCAACCCCTGTGTTGAGTCCCCTAAGTCAAAATGCACGTGATGCAGATAATCGTTCCTACTAGGGATCCGACATGAGGTTTTGTCATTCTAGGGTTAAACCTGGGGTTTTTGTTCTAGACCTTGGCTACCCGAGCGGACAACTCGAGTCGGGGTGGGAGCGACGTACCGGTAGCACGAAAGGCTATCCGGCCTAGTGGCTAGTCCATCCTCATATTTCTTACTTGGTATGACCTCTAATAGAAAGGCGGGCCACGCGAACGTGTGCACCAATTTTAGAAGACTCAGAAGGGAGGCGTAAGAAGGCAGTTTAAATACAGTTCAAATAAATATCAAAGCGGTAAATAAATAACATTTAGCACATTTGAGCGCACAAAAATACAGTAATATCACATTTTATCAAAGCGAAGTAAAATCACATAAAAAGCTCGAATTCTTGAACCCTGAACCAAAGATTCTGGGTTCGATCCTCAGCAGAGTCACCAGAGCTGTCACACCTCCTTTTTCACCCGGTAAGGGTAATAAGGGAGTTTTTCCACTTTAAGTGACATTATTCGATTTTTGGAATTTATTTTATTCAGAGTCGCCACCCGAATTTTTACGGTGTTTCGGGACACCATTTGTTTATTAGAAATTCCAAAACCGAGGAATTTTGACTCTGTTAAATTGTCTGCGAACCAGGAATCCAGGTAAGGAAGTCTGTTAACCCGGGAGAAAGTGTTAGGCACTCCCGAGTTACGTGGTTCTATCACGGTCGCTTAATGATAAAACGTGGCCTAAATTGTTTAATTAATGCTTTTGTACCTATGTGCATTTTTATCTCTTTACCTCTTTTATCATTCTTTTGTATTCAAGGAGTTCTTTTGAGACGGGTCACGTATGCGAAAAACCCATAGAGTTTAAAATGTGTCTAAAATCATGTCACGCGGACGTGTACATAATTCTCGACACTGAACTCATTCTAGGAGATAACTAAAGTTGCGCAAGCGCGTATCTTGTTTTGTTGTCAAAAAGAGACCAGAATCACATTACGCGGGCGTGTACGCAATTCCGATAATTATAAGAAATTCGTTCCTAAAAGTGTCTCTACGAGTGTTCATTTTAGTCTTTATTTGTGTTACGTAAACGTATACACAATTGAGAAAAATGTGTTTTTAGTTAGTTTCATTCAAAGTTATGTAAAACGTATACTTTGATGCTTAAATTATTATCTAAGTTTAAGGTAACTATCATCTAAAAGGCCTTTTGAGATTCACTACTTCAAAAGTAATCCCTAAGTTAAATTATGAGATTGGGCTATGGCCGAATTTAGCCCAAATTTGATCACTTTAGGCCATCCTAATTTTGGCTACTCTTGTAATAAGAAATGAAGCTAGGTACAACAATTTAAGGCATGCATCAATGAAGAGGGATCTAAAATTCACTAATTCACAAGTAACCTGCTCTAAAAAAGCCAAATAAACGCATTTAATTGCAACATAATGTTTTGATTGAATAAATTTTATTAATTTCAAAACAGCCTAAATCCATGCTGTTTATTTCACAATCATGCACATTGATTCCTATATGTTTTCATAATTCTGAAAATTTTAAGAGCACTTTTGAATAGCATATTTGCATAGACTTTCGAAATTCTTTCTGAGCTAAAACAACTGTTTTTACAAATTCGATAGTTATTTAAAAGGAAAACTGTAGAAAAAAAAGATTTTTAACAAACACTACTGAATTTGTTAATCCGAATCTGAATATTCTAACAGATAGAACCTCGTAATTGAGTTTGCAAATAAAACAACGTTGAGGTAAATAAAATATTTGGGCCTTTTCAAGCTTCCCCAGGCTATTGTCAATGGCTTTTGACTGTTTAAAAATAATCATAACTGCTCTCCTTCGAGTCTAGTGGACTCAGACGAATCTGGCATAATTATGCCCATTTCTTTAGACTTACACGGGTACATACATACAGAAATGAAAGGATATTGCTGATACAATGAATATAGAGTCCAGTTTTTGTTACAATGATCCTAAAAAGGATAAGTATAGATGAGTTACAGAATTACAACTTCTATAAAGATACATTTTTCCTATAAGAAAGCAAACTAAAAATTGAACCTTATACTAGTTGTTCCGACTTGAATTTCTTGATGGCTATACATTTGAGCCTCCTTTTGCAGTTCGTAAACACCCCGAATAATTAGGTGTGTTATGCATCTACTAGGGCAAATCTGATCATGAAAGGGGTCAGATTTGACCCTAATAATGCTTTACTAAACACTGCTAAAAAGCAGAATCCTTTATGCATTGTTCTTGGAATGAATCTGACCATAAAAGGGGTCAGATTCAACTCCAGAGATGCTATCTTTTTATACTTTTGACATTAACACATATCTATACTATGACTTTGACTATTCTAGGCACTTTTAGAGAATGAATCTGACCATTTAGGGGGTTCAAATTCCTTACTCTAAGGCCCTTTTCGATTACCCATTTTATACCCTTAAGGGGTGATTTTCAGCAACTAAGCTACTGTTTGTGCACTACTATGGGGGTGAATTTGACCATTAAAAAGTCAAATTCATCTACCCTAGTGCAAAATTACCTTAATAATGGACTAAAGCAAACACAAAACTAACATCTAACTATACAAAACTCAATGCATTCTGAAATCAATAAACTTAAATTCTACACAAAACAGATTCATGTATTGCATATACAACACTCATTCAGATTCATTTATCAACATATGAACCAATCTGATTTCAAATTTTCATACCAAGATCAAAGGAATAGAAAGCTCAGCTAGGGGAGAAGGATTCAGACAACAAAGAAGAAGAATAAAATTCATATTTGAGCCTTTCAATAAAGTTAAACAGTTACATACTGTTCAAAGAAAAAATGAAAAAGATATCTCGACCAAATAAAGGTCCAGGGAGAAGATAAAATTCAGCAAAGAAGAAGAACAATCAGCAGTAATAAACAACAACTTCAGCAGCAACTACAACCCAGAAACAAAACCCAATAACACCAATAGAAATCCGGGAACTTGAGTATGAATACTTGAGATTTTTATGAAAATCAGAATACCAAAGATGAATCAAGAACTGAGAATCAAACTCTAGAACTTTGATGAACTATTGAAAGAAATCAAACCTTTTCACTAATATTTTTTGGAAATTCTCATTTATGAATCATAAAACTATTCGGAGTTTTTTTGTGTTTTCAAATGTTTTCAGCAGCTAAATGAATGTATAAGAGTGTAAAGGCAAGTGAAGAAAAACAGGTATTTTTGTGTGTGTGTCTAGGTATTTTTCTCTAAAAAAGCAGCCCCTCTTTTGGTAAAGAGTGGGTCTATTTATAAGGGACTTGGGGATGGGATATGCTTGGCATATTCCCTATCCAAAATGAGCTGAAATAGTACTAGGGCAGCTGTCACCCTTATCCTTTGGGACAGTTGCCCCTATTCCAGAAGCTTCCAGCCCTTAAAATGACCCTAATACCCCTTTGAAGTCCCTGAAATTATCCTTAGGTAACCAGGGTTAGGTTAATTGGGGTTAATCATTAACTCTAGTTAGGAACTTTGGTTATCCGAACCTAATCAGTTCTCCTTAACTAGTATTTAGGACTTAAATAGCTAAGGGTTACCTAATTACCTACTGACTTCAGCTTTATTAAGATTACTAACTTGATTAGTTAATTAGTCTTCTAATTAGGTGGTTAACTATAGTAAGTTAGGAGACTAATTATCAAAGAATCTTAGTCAATCTACATGCATATTAACCCGAGCTAATTAGTTCACGAATCAAACAAACACATAGAAAACCAGCCGATTAAGCATGATATTCAGAAGAATTTGACAACAATGAATACATGAAACAATTTTAAAACTTATGAACATTAAGACCTAAACTGCATTATTCCAATGTCTAAGCAGGTTCGATTAATCTAAACACGTACAATTAGTCTAAAACCAACAGAATCAATCGACCAAGAAATATGATCCTAATCTGATTACTAAACAATTCAAACATGAAGTCATTTAGGGTTTTTTGGATCAATCACAGGAAGGAACGCATAATCAAACAAGGACAGAAAAGAAAGAAAAAATAACTAAATAAATAACAAAGAAAAGCTAACTAAACAGGAACAAACTAAAATAGTGATTAAACATGATTTTTTGTTTTGATAATGCATAAAAACAGTAAAAGAAGGAAAGGGAATACCCGTTAACGGGATTTGGCCGGAAAAATTGATGTTGCCGGACCTTGACCAGATTCCGGCGGGGTTTGGAAATGGTCCAAAACCACATGAATCAATAGCTCTCATCAAGAGCTATTGACTCATGTAGGTTTGAGTCATTAGTTGTCTTCAAATCAACGAGTATGTGAAAACTAGGGTTTTCATATTTGAAATTAAAGAATTTTGGGCGGATTTTTAGTGAAATTGATGGTAGGAGTGGTTGAGGATGAAGAGGGGGTTATATGGTAAAGATTTTGTCATGACCTAAAATCCTAACTCAGGTCGTGATGGCACCCAACAGCGGGGTCAGGCAAGCCAATACTCAGTTTACTAAGCTTTCCTTCTTACTGATTAAACATCTCAACATATACCAAGTTTTAAAGCTTAAACATTAACCGAAAAGGATAATTAACCAGTTTTTAACCAAAAGTAGTCATGAGGAGGCGTGAGACAATATATATACAGACCATAATCCATAATAACTACTACGTGTGTGCCAGGAACTAGTGTCACAAGTCCTACGGGCATACTAACAAAATGTACAAAAGATATAATATACAGTCCCACTGTCTGAAAGAAATAGACGAGAAATAAGCAAAAGAAACTCCATGGTGCTGCCGAGGATCGTTAGGAGAAGCAGCTCACCGTGAAGTCAGGTCCACTATAATCAGAATCTAGCTCCGATTTGATAACCAGATGCACCAGCCTCAGAACCTGTACAATTAAGTACAAAAGTAGCATGAGTACATAAATAAATATGTACCCAGTGGGTATCCCGTCTAATCTCGAAGAAGTAGTGACGAGAGGTCAACTTGACACTCACTAATGTCACGACCCAAAATCCTAACTCAGGTCGTGATGGCGCCTAACAGCGAGGTCAGGCAAGCCAATACTTGAATTACTACGGTTCCTTCTCATTGATTCAAACATATCAATATATATATATATATATATATATATATACACTAAGTCATAAAGCTTAAAAATAATATTATCCGATTAGGGTAATTAACCAGTTTTAAACAAAAGCAGTCATGATGAGGCGTGAGTCCAAAATATACATATATGTACATACTGTAATCCACAATAACTACTACGTGTGTGCCACGAACTAGTGTCACGAGTACCGCGGGCATACTAACTGGATGTACAAAAGATAAAATATACAATTCCACTGTCTGAAATAAATAGACGGGAAGATGAGCAAAAGAAGCTCCATGGTGCTGCTGAGGATCGTCAGGAGAAGCAGCTTACCGTGAAGTCAGATCCACTATATCAGAATCTAGCTCCGGTATGATAACCAGATGCACTAGCCTCAGAACCTGTACAATTAAGTACAGAAGCGTAGCATGAGTACATAAATAAATATGTACCCAGTGAGTATCCAGTCAAACCTCGAAGAAGTAGTGATGAGAGGTCGACTTGACACTCACTAAGGTCCAACAGTATAGGATAACAGAGTATAATGAAAGCGGTAGACATGTAAGACATAAACAACAAGTACATATAGGGCACATAAATCCAAGTATAAACTGAATGTAAGTAAACAATTACTACCTCATTTCTCCCAAATATCTGTCAAATCAATGTCTACGAAAACAGTAACATTTTTCCATGTGCATTCAGGATAAAGACAACCGGCCAGAGTCGTAAATATAATATCTATGCACTGCCGCTCGAACGGCCCGTACCATAAGTGCATCCTTACAATAATACAATCTCACCTATGCACTGCCGAGGGTCGAACGGCCCGAACCACAAGTGCATCTCTCAAATTAATCATATATGTTCACTACCGAGGGTCGAATGGCCCAAACCATAAGTGCACCTTTCAAACCGCCGTGGCGTACTCCCGCTCCCATGAGAGTGGGGGAAAATCACACTCCGCTCGCGGAATATAAATTACGAAGCGGTCACATGCACACACAATATTCTAAAAATTTACCTCCCATAACCAATTCCTTCAAATTATCCAATTCCATGAAATCTCAGAGAAACAATACTACGCATAACTTGAGTTCTTAGCATATATGTCATTACAAGGAAGAATATAAGGCATGGTGTGGGCCTAACTACCCGGACATAACAATAATAGTCGCTACGTACGGACTCTCGTCACTTTGTACGCACGTAGCCCCCAAAACAATTACACATAGCAAATGAATCACCTATGGGGAGAATTCCCTCTTACAAGGTAAGAAAGGAGACTCACCTCGTGCCGAATCTACCTCCCGGACCAATAATGCGCCCGAAACTCCGAACCCTACACCCGAGGACTCGTAACTAGCCAAATGTTGTACAATTATATCAATTCATGTTCAAAGTATGGACAGTATTCTATTTATTCAATAAATTCATCATTCTTGAAGAAATTCCAAAATTCTACCCCGAGCCCGCACGCTCGAATTCCGAATATTCTCGAAGGAATCACTCACCCATAGCCTAAGGATCGTTAATATACGATTTTTACTTGAATTCATAGCAAATTAATGCGTAATTCATCAAATCTTCACAAGCCCTAGGTTACTACCCGAATACTGATTTTTCACTAATTAAGTAGGTAATTTAACTAGAAATTCATGAATTAAGCTAACTTTAGGGTGGAATTAACTTACCTTACAGTGGTTGGTCGTGGAGTCCTTATCCAAAGCTCTCAAGGTCTTTTAATGGAGGAAAAATGGGGATGAAAATGAAGACTCCCGTATTTAAATGATCACACTGTCTACAGTGTTTTCGCACCTGTGGCTCAAGGACCGCACCTGCGGTCTCGCACCTGCGGAACTGGACGAGGGAGGCTGGGGCCGCACCTGCGGAGTAGAGACCGCACCTGCGGCTCCGCTCATGCGGAACTTGGTCCGTACCTGCGAGGAATGTCCTAGCCACTGGTTTCCGCATCTACGAGGCTAGGACTGCAGGAGCGGTCCCGCACCTGCGGTTGGGAAACCGCACCTACGGTCACACCAGATCAGGTGCACCAACTGTATTTTCAGCTGGTTTTTGGCCTCGTTTAGTGCACGAGGGGAACCTGGGCTCACCCGAGCCCCCGTCAAAATATAACAACAAGTCCCAAATCATAATACGGACTCGCTCGAGCATTTGGAATACTAAAAACAGTACAAAAACTCAAAATCACCCCTCAAAACCCCTAGAATCAAAACTTAAGAACTTCAAGTTCTTGGATTTGATATCAATGCGCCGACCTGACCTATACTACTCGGAATGACACCAAATTTTGCAGGAGAGCTATAAATGACATAACAGAACTATTCCCGGTCTCAGAATTCCTTTCGGACCTCGATAACTCAAAAACACATTCCAAACCAAATTTCAAACTTAAAGGAATTTCTTATTTCGATATTGGGCGCCGAAATGCTCCCGGGTTATCCAAAACCCGTTCCGAACATACGCCCAAGTCCGAAATCTTCATACGAAGCTACTGGAACCATCGAAACTCAATTTTGAGGTCGTTTGCTCAAAATGTTGACCGAAGTCAAATTTGGCCTAACTCATAAACAACCTCCCCAACTCGTCTCAACACCTCGAAAGGACCTATGAACCGCGGGCTCAACTTGCCTTTCTTCCCGAATCACATAATACCCTTCATCGGCGAGACCTTCAACTGAACCTTGTCTCCCTCCATAAATGACACATCACGTACCCTCTGATCCGCGTAACTCTTCTGTCTGGACTGTGCTGTGCAGAGCCTTTCCTGAATCAATTTCACCCTCTCTAGAGCATCCCTCACCAGGTCAGTGCCATATAACTTAGCCTTACCAGGCTCAAACCACTTGATAGGAGAACGACATCGCCGACCATACAAAGCCTCAAATGGAGCCATCTCGATGCTGGACTGATAACTGTTATTGTAAGCAAACTCGGCCAAAGGCAAGAACTGGTCCCACTGACCTCCAAAGTCAATCACATATGTCTTGAGCATGTCCTCCAATATCTGAACTGTATGCTCCGACTGGCCATCAGTCTGAGGGTGAAATGTTGTGCTGAGGTCTATCTGGGTGCCCAACCCACTGTGCTATGCTCTCCATAAGTGCGAGGTGAACTGAGGACCTCGATCTGATATAATAGACACCAGCACACCGTGCAATCGGACTATCTCCCAAATGTAGATCTGGGCTAGCCTCTCAGAAGTATATGTGGTAGCCACCGGAATGAAATGCGCTGATTTGGTCAATCTCTCCGCAATGACCCAAATCGCGTCAACCTTCCGCAAAGTCCGAGGCAACCCAACCACGAAATCCATGGTGATGCGCTCCCACTTCCACTCAGGAAGGGGCATCTGCTGAAGTAGGCCCCCTGGTCTCTGGTTCTCATACTTCACCTACTGGCAATTAAGACACCTAGTCACATATTCCACAATGTCCCTCTTCATCCGCCTCTACCAATGGTGCTGCTTCAAATCACGATACATCTTCGTAGTACCAGGATGAACAAAATACCGGGAACTGTGTGCCTCCTCTAGAATCCTATCCCTCAAGCCATCAACATTAGGAACACATAAGCGGCCCTGAAGTCTCAAAACACCATCCTCGCCAATGGTAGCCTCCTTGGCCCTTCTCTGTATCACTGTCTCCCGTAGCTCTGCCAAACATGGATCATCATACTGCCGAGCCTTAATCTCCCCCAATAATGAAGACTGAGCAACCACATGTGCAAGAACTCGACGGGGCTCTGAAAGGTCTAATCTCACTAGGCGATTAGCCAAGGACCGAATGTCCAAGGCTAGAGGTCTCTCCTCTGCTGCAATGTAAGCCAAGCTACCCATACCCTCTGCCTTCCTGCTCAAAGCATCTGCTACCACATTTGCCTTTCCTGGGTGATAAAAATGGTGATATCATAATCCTTCAACAACTCAAGCCATCTGCGCTGCCTCAAATTAAGATCCCTCTACTTGAACAAGTGCTGCAAGTTGAGGTGGTCTGTATAAACCTCAGAGGACACTCCATACAAGTAGTGCCTCCAAATCTTAAGAGCATGAACGATCGCCGCCAACTCCAAATCGTGCACATGGTAATTCTTCTCATGAACCTTCAGCTGGCGCAAAGCATAAACAATAACTCTCCCTTACTGCATCAACACACACCCCAAGTCAACGCGTGAAGCGTCGCAATATACAATATACATCCCAGAACCGGAAGGCAATGTTAGAACTGGTGCTGAAGTCAATGCCGCCTTGAGCTTCTGAAAGCTCGCCTCACACTCGTCAGACCATCGGTACGGGGCATTCTTCTGAGTCAATCTAGTCAATGTAGCTGCAATCGAGGAAAACCCCTCCACAAATCAGCGATAATAGCTTGCTAGGCCCAAAGAGCTCCTGATCTCTGTAGCTGAAGTAGGACGCGTCCAACTCTGAACTACCTTAATCTTCTAAGGATTAACCTTGATACCCTATCCGGATACCACATGCCCCAAGAATGCCACAGAATCCAACCAGAACTCACACTTGGAGAACTTAGCATATAGCTTCCGTTCCCGCAAAGTATGGAGCACAACTCTCAAATGCTGCTCGTGCTCACCCAAGCTACGTGAGTAAATCAAGATGTCATCTATGAAGACAATGACAAAGGAATCGATATATGTCCTGAACACCCTATTCATCAAGTCCATGAATGCTGCTGGGGCATTAGTCAAGCCAAAAGACATCACCAGGAACTCATAATGGCCATATCTAGTATGAAATGCTGTCTTCGGAACATCTGAGGCCCGAATCTTCAACTGATGATAACCCAATCTCAAATCAATATTAGAAAACACCTTAGCCCCCTGCAACTGGTCAAACAAATCATCGATGCACGATAAAGAATACTTGTTCTTAATGGTGACCTTGTTCAACTGGCGTTAATCAATACACATCCGCTTAGACCAATCCTTTTTCTTTACAAACAGAACTGGAGCACCCCACGACGATACACTCGGTCTGATAAACCCCTTAGCCAACAACTCATCAAGCTGCTCCTTCAACTCTTTCGGAGCCATGCGGTACGAGGGAATGGAAATAGGCTGAGTGCCTGGAGCTACATCAATGCACAAATCAATATCACAATCCGGAGGCATGCACGGAAGGTCCGAAGGAAATACATCAGCAAACTCTCGAACAACTGGCACTGAATCAATCATCGTAGACTCGGCGGTGGTGTCCCGCACATAAGCAAGATAGGCAAGACAACCCTTCTCGACCATATGTCGAGCCTCCAGGAATGAAATAACTCGGCTAACTGCACTAACTGAGGAACCTCTCCACTCCAGCCTAGGCGACTCAGGCATGGATAAAGTAACTGTCTTGTCATGGCAATCTAGCACAGCATGATAAGGAGATAGCCAATACATGCCAAGAATAACCTCAAAATCAACTATGTCGAGCAACAGAAGGTTCGCTCTGGTCTCAAGCCCACAAAATGTAATCACACAAGACCGATAGACCCGGTCTACCACCACAGAATCGTCCACAGGAGTGGACACATATATAGAGGAACCCGAAGACTCACGAGGAACATCCAGAAAATGAGCAAATAGGGTTGAAACATATGAATAAGTAGATCTTGGATCAAACAATACTAAAGCCTCCCTACCACATACTGAGATAATACCTGTGATCACGGCGTCTGAGGCCACTGCATCTGATCTGGCCGGAATATCATAGAATCTAGCTGGGGCACCTGAAGACTGAACTCCCCCAGAGGAACATGAGCTGACTGGACTCCCCCCGACTGGCCTCCCCTTCTGGGATGACCCCTACCAACTTGTCCTCTACCTTTAGGCGGCCGAACTGCTGGTGCTGGACCCATGGGCTGATAACTCTGCTGCACTGCCTTGCCCCGATATCTAGGACACTGCTTACTCATATGACCTGTCTCCCCACACTCGTAACAACCTCCAGGTACCATAGCCTGCTGCCCCGAAGAAGAAGAACCCTAAATAGCCGGGGAGCGATGTGGACCCTCTTGCATATCACTGAAGTATGAACTGAAGGATCTCTGGTGACTGGGATAACTACTGGGCGAACTCTGAATAGCTAGGGGATGGTAGGAACGCTCTGGCATAGAGATGAACTGAGGCCTCACTGAAACACCTCGAGGAGGTGGTGGAGGTGCTTAATATGAAGGCCTGCTACGCTGACCACCCCCAAGATGACCCCTGCTCCTAACTGGGGAACCTCTGAAATCTCCGGAGAACGTATCCCTCTTTCTTGCTGACCCTGCTCCCCGCTCCTCGACCGATAACCCTCGACCCTGCGAGCAATCTCTACCACGAGCTGATAAGGAGTACCCATCTCCACCTTTCGAGCCATGGTGGATCTAATACCTGGATGCAATCTGGCTACAAACCTATGCACTCTCTAAGCATCAATAGGTAATATCATAAGTGCATGGCGAGATAGCTATGAAAATCTGGCCTCAAAATCTGTCACGAACATCTGTCCCTGCTCCAGCTGCTCAAACTGACACCGTAACTCTTCCCTTTGAGAGGGTGGAATATATTTGTCTAGAAATATCTGCGTGAACTGCTCCCAAGTGACAGGAGGAGAATCTGCTGGCCTGCTGAGAATATAAGATTGCCACCACCTGCGAGCTCTGCCCTCTAACTAAAATATGGTGAAATCCACTCCTTGGGATGCTAGGATCCTCATGTTGTGCAGTCTGTCCCTGCACCTGTTAATGAAGTCCTGGGCGTCCTCGCCTCGCTCACCCCCAAAGATTGGGGGGCGCAATCGAGTCCATTTGTCCAATAACTTCTGCGGATCGCCGTCCGCAGCTGGTCTGGGCTCTGGTGCTGCTGCTACCGGCTGGACCCCACCCACGGGCAGTGTACCCAGGGTATGATGTACTGCTGCTGTCTGATCGCCGTCTTGGGCGGTAGGGGTCTGGACTCTCCCTCCCGCCTGTGAGGTGGCAGGATCTGCTGGAATTAAACCAGCCTGGGACATGGTGTCCATAAATCTCATCATACATCCCATGACCTCCTGGAAGCCTGGCGCCGTCATGAAGTCCACTGGAGCAGGATCTACTGAAGGCACCTCGTCCTGCTCCTCTATGATAGGGTCCTCTAGTGCTGCAACTGGAATAGCTCTAGGGCGCCCTTGTCCTCTACCTCGGGCCGAAGCCCTCTCCCTGCCTCTACCATGGCCTCGGACGACGGGGGTAGCGACATCTCCCGGATCAGGAACATCGGATGTGCACGTCCTCACCATCTGTGAGAGAATAGAAGGATGAGTTTTAGTACATCATTGATTGCACGATAGAATATGAATAAAGAGAGTTTTCCTAACACCCTATAGCCTCTTGAAGATAAGTACAGACTTCTCCGTACCGATCCGCAAGACTCTACAGGGTTTTCCCGTGACTCGTGAGACTTACGTGAACCTAGAGCTCTGATACCATGTTATCACTACCCAAAATCCTAACTCAGGTCGTGATGGCGCCCAACAGCAAGGTCAGGCAAGCCAATACTCGAATTACTACAGTTCCTTCTCATTGATTCAAACATATCAATATATATATATACACACACACACACACTAAGTCATAAAGCCTAAAAAAAATAAAATTAGCCGATTAGGGTAATTAACCAGTTTTAAACAAAGGCAGTCATGATGAGNATATATATATATATATATATATATATATATATATATATATATATATACTAAGTCATAAAGCTTTAAAAAAAAGATCAGCCGATTAGGGTAATTAACCAGGTTTAAACAAAAGCAGTCATGATGAGGCGTGAGTCCAAAATATACATATATGTACATACCGTAATCCACAATAACTACTACGTGTGTGCCAGGAACTAGTGTCAATTAACTAACTAATGAACTAACTAACTGACTCCTTAAGCTAATTTACAAAAACAACTCTAATGCTATTACTGTATGGTGTGTATAAATATACTCAAACAATGTCACGACCCCAAAATAACCAGTCGTGATGGTGCCTATCGTGAAATCAGGAAAGCCACACATTTCATTTGCTTAAAGTTATTTTCAGAAAGTCACTATATTTACAGCAAGTGTGTCAATTTTTATAAAGCATTTAAGGGTTTTTACATCATTGAAAACATAAGTAAAAGAAACACTCTATCACAGGTCTAGTGTCACAGAGTCTTTGAGCTACTATATCAAATATCAAAATACAGAGCCGGCATAAATTGTCTGAAATAAATAAAAATGACAGGTAGATAGAGAAGGATATAATCGAGGATGCGATCACCAACTGCTACCTCGATGCCTCCAAAGGAACTCTGACCGCAACTCAGCAACCACTACCGGGTCCCGATGTACCTAAATTCTGCACACGGGGTGCATGGGGTAACGTGAGTACACCAACTCAGAAGTAACGAACCCAAAATATGGGCTGAGAGGTAGTGACAGACTAAACCTCAGCAATTAAATAAGACAATGTACATAAATTAGACATGTTCACAATTTATCAGAGAATGAAAAACAGAATATGCTAGATATGTCTAGTATCCCATGTATAACTCAGTATACCATACATGCCAAAATATGTACAGTGTGGAAAATGCACATAGTGCTCACAACTCTCACACATAAGTCCACTCAGTACTGTATATGGCTCTCAGGCCCAGGGAAGATCCATCCCGGAATATGCATAAATATCGGTGTCTGTAGTCACTTAGTACTGAGGAATAGGCCAATCCAGCTCCACGGAGAAGATCCATCTCCGGAATACAACACTCGGAAAAGATCCATGTCCCGGGACGATCCATCCCTCATATATCATCAACTTCGGACAAGATCCATGTCCAGGGAAGATCCATCCCTCAAATATCAATGCGCTCACTGAGAGTGTAAAGACTTCGGAGGGGATCCTATTAGCCCAAGCGCTATGACAAGCCAACGAAGGCATAATAAGAATATCACTGCGGTGTGCAGTCCGACCTCATAATTTTCTCTCAATAACATGCTCTCGGCCTCACTCAGTCATTATTCTCTAGTCTCGCTCACATGGGCTCACAAATGCATGAACTAGCCCGAATCAATGATAATGTACAAGATTAACAATTACCGAGACTCAGACATGATATGATATGTTATAACATGACTGAGTATATGTAAAGTCAATAAAACACATAAGGAGACATCAGTATAGGACTACTCGGGTATCAGCATTTTCGGCGTGAAGCCTTAGCGTTTGTACTTAACATGATTCCTAGCATGTTCACATTAACCACATTAATAGAAGTGCATATATCAATTCGTAAGAGCTACTAGACAGTGCCATGGGATAAGACATGCCACAAATCACTCGTTTCACACCCGCACGCCCATCACTTGGCATGTGCATCACCTTAATTATAAGCATATATCATATAGTTCGGGGTTTCGAACCCTCAGAACCAAGTTTGGAAACGTTACTTACTTCAAATCTGCTAAAATCCTAGACCACAATGCCATTGCCTCTAGATTCGTCCTCAGATTGCTCCAAATCTACCAAAAATCATGTTCATATCATTAATATATGCTAAGGAACGAAGCCCACTCGAAAATTATCAAACTCGACCAAAAATCCCAAAATTGGCCAATCCCGACCCCCGAGCCCACGTCTCGGAATCCGATAAAAATCACATCACAAGAATACTCATCCTCCCATGAGTCTATACATACCAAGAACAACAAAATCGGACCTCAAATGACACCTCAAATCCCAAATTCAAGGTCTCCAATTACAAGCCCTAATTCCCCAATCTTTGTCACTAATTTCTACAATTTTCACCCCCAATCAGTCAAATAATAGCATATAAACGAGTTTTAGGTCCAAAAGTCTTACCTCTACGAATTTCCCTCGAATTCACTCTTCAAACTCTTAAAAGCTTCAATCCCGAACACAAATGGTGGGAAAATGACCAAAATTCGCTAAGAGTTCTATTTATAGGTTCTGCCCAGGGATGACCGCATCTGCGGCCTATTTATCGCACTTGCGGACCCGCGCCTGCGGTCCCAGGTGCGCACTTGCGAGATTTCATTAGAAGGCCAAAACTGCACCTGCCACCCACCTACCGCACATGCGACTCCGCAGGTGCGGCCAATCGTCTGCATCTGCGATCTTTCTCCCCCTTAGCCATTTCCGCACCTGCGCTAGGCCCCTCGCACCTACGTCTCCCCTTCCGTAGGTGCGGCCACACCAGCAACTCAGCACCAGCAGCAGCTTTTGCTGCATTTTCCAAGTCTAGACCTCTCGATGACCATCCAAAATCACCTCGAGCCCCTCGGGGCCCCAACCAAAGGTACCTACAAGTCACAAATGATCACCCGAACTTAGTCGAACCATCGGAACACCCAAAATAACATCGAAACACCAATTCAACCAATGATCCAAGCCTAAGGATCTTCAAACTTCCGAAAATCACCAACGACGCCGAACCTAACCAAACCTTGTCTGAATGACCTTAAAATTTGCACACACATACAAAATAACGCTACGAACCTGTTCCAACTTTCAGAATTCTATTCCGACCCCGATAGCTAATTTTCCATTGCCGACCAAAAATTGCCAAAAACTCAATTTCACTAATTCAAGCCTAATTCTACTCCAGACCTCAAATCACGTTCCGGACACACTCTTAAGTCCCAAATCACCCAACGAAGCTATCCGAGCCATAAAATCCACATTCCGAGGTCGTTTACCTAATAATCAACTCTCGGTTGACTTTTCTAACCATAAGGCCAACTTAAGAGGCTTAGTTCTCATTTCTCACCACGACCACTACGAACCTGAACCAACCGACCCAACACATCATAAATAGGCTAAGCAATACATGACAAAGCAGAAACAGGGAAAACAGGGGAAATCTCACCGAACGGCCAACCGGGTTGTTACATTCTCCCCCTCTTAAACAAACGTTCATCCTCGAACCGGTATAGAAACATACCTGGAGCCTCAAATAAGTGAGGATATCTGCTCCGCATCTCCCGCTCGGTCTCCCAGGTGGCCTCCTCCACTGGTTGCCCTCTTCACTGCACTTTCACTGAAGCTATATCCTTAGACCTCAACCTTTTGACTTATCGACCCAAAATAGCCATTGGGTCTACCTCAAAAGACATATCACCCTCTAGTTGAACTGAGATGAAGTCCAAGACATGAGATGGGTCACCAACATACTTCCGGAGCATTGAAACATGAAACACCGGATGAACACTCGATAAGCTGGGTGGCAAAGCAAGTCTATAAGCCACCTTTCCAACCCTCTAAAGCACCTCAAAAGGCCCAATAAACTGGGGACTCAACTTGCCCCTCTTCCCGAACCGCATAACACCCTTCATGGGTGACAGCTTCAGCATCACCTTCTCCCCAACCATGAAAGACACATCCCTGACCTTCCGTTCCGCATAACTCTTCTGCCTAGTGTGCGCCGTGCGAAGCCGCTCCTGAATCAACTTCACCTTATCCAACGCATCTTGTACCAAATATGTGCCCAATAGCCTAGCCTCACCCGGCTCAAACCAACCAACCGGAGATCTACACCTGAGCTAGGCCCCTCGCACCTGCGGCTCCCCTTCCGCAGGTGCAGCCACACCAGCAACTCAGCACCAGCAGCAGCTTTTGCTGCATTTCCCAAGTCCAGACCTCCTGATGACCATCTGAAATCACCTCGAGCCCCTCGGGGCCCCAACCAAAGGTACCTACAAGTCAAAAATGATCACTCGAACTTAGTCGAACCCCCGGAATGCCTAAAATAACGTCTAAATACCAATTCAACCCATAATTCAAGCCTAAGGATCTTCAAACTTCCGAAAATCAGCAACGACGCCGAAACTAACCAAACCTCGTCCGAATGACCTGAAAATTTGCACACACATCCAAAATGATGCTACAAACCTGTTCCAACTTTCAGAATTACATTCCGACCCTGATAGCTAATTTTCCACTGCCGACTGGAAATTGCCAAAAACTCAATTTTGCCAATTCAAGCCTAATTCTACTCCTGACCTCAAAACCACATTCCGGATACACTCTTAAGTCCCAAATTACCCAACGAAGCTATCTAAGCCATAAAATTCACATTCTGAGGTCGTTTACCTAATAGTCAACTCCCGGTTAACTTTTCTAACCACAAGGCCAACTTAAGAGACTAAGTGTCTCATTTCTCACCACGACCACTCCGAACCCGAACCAACCGACCCAACACATCATAAATAGGCTAAGCAATACATGACAAAGCAGAAACAGGGGAAACAAGGCAAATCTCATGAAACGACCAGTCGGGTCGTCACAAACGATCTTAACATACACACCCCTCAAGTTGGTGGGGAAGAATTCACTACCAAAAATGCTGGTATGTTTGATGCATGTCAAGTCTTTGGTCAAAATATCGGCCAATTGATCATTTGTCAAGATGTGGTATAGAGTAATTAGCCCATCTTGTAGCTTATCTCTTACGAAATGACAATTGACCTATATGTGCTTTGTACGCTCATGAAACACGGGATTTTTTGCCATGTGTACAACAACTTGGTTGTCACATAAAACATGAATGGGTTTTTGGCATGTATCAGTCAATTCTTCCAACAGTCTCCTTAGACATATCAGCTCACCAACTACTTTACGAATGGATCTGTATTCAGCTTTTGTAGACGATAGGGAGACTATGTCTTGCTTCATTGATTTCCAACTGATAGAACTTTATCCAAACAGAACCATATACCCACTCATAGATATTCTGGAATCAAGGCAGGAAGCCCAATCTGAGTCACATCATGCTCTCAAGGTATAGTCAGGGATGTTGGACAAGAAAATACCAAGTGTGGGATCAGTCTTTAGGTACCTAAGCACGTGCAATGCAGCTTTAAGATGTGTCTCTCTTGGTGATTGCATGAATTGACTTAGATGTTGTACATTATAGGTGATGTCCAACCTTGTGTTTGTGAGGAAATTGAGCTTTCCTACAAGCTTCCTATAAAATGTGAGGTCTGCCAATAATGATCCTTCAGTTACCTTTAGTTTAACAGTGCAATCGCGAGGGGAAGTCACTGTACTATATCTCAGGCAGTCATACTCCTTCAACAAATATGTGGCAAACTTTCTCTGTGAAATGAGAACTCCACCATCCCTATAGAATATCTCCAGACCCAAGAAGTAGTGTAACTTACCCAAATCTTTGATTTTGAATTTGTCATGTCGGAAGTTCTTCAATGTTGTGATCTCACATAAATATGTCCATGTGAGGATTAAATCATCCACATACACATCCACAAATATACTGGAGGAGCCATTCTTCTAGTAGAAAAGAGAGTAGTCATTAGATGAATGTACAAAACCTCTTGAACATAGAGATTCTGTAAGTTTGGCATACCATTGTCTGCTTGCCTGTTTTAGTCCATACAAGGACTTCTTCAATTTGCATACAACACCTGGTGTATCAACTTGCAAGCCTTGTGTCACATCCATATACACTTCTTCTTGCAAAACTCCATATAGGAAGGTATTACTTACATCCAATTGGAAAAGATCCCAGCCTTTCTTCACAACTACACTAATCAATGTTCTAACAGTTGTGATTTTGACAACAGGGGTGTCACGACCCAAACCGATGGACCGCGACGGGCACCTGGTACCTTATTCGACCGAGTACCAACGTAACGTATCTTTCTTATTACATCATCATATACACGTGACATACGGGCCTGATAGGCCAACATGATCATTTATAAACTCAAAACATAGGTCGACAAGGCCGTATAATCTTTCACGTACACGACATATGTCTACAAGCCTCTAAGAGTACATAAACGTCATACAGGTCGGGACAGGGCCCCGCCATACTAATCAGTACATGTCCTAATCTTACTGACCACATAAGTAACTCTGGAGCA
Organism: Nicotiana undulata; assembly: GCA_005239495.1. Classification (NCBI taxonomy): domain Eukaryota; kingdom Viridiplantae; phylum Streptophyta; class Magnoliopsida; order Solanales; family Solanaceae; genus Nicotiana; species Nicotiana undulata. Next base: position 30,726 of record ML281130.1, on the reverse strand, counting down.
AATGGAGCACACCAACACCTTCCGCTGAGCTGATAGCCTACTTGGAGGACTCTCGACCTGTCTATCAGGACCTGGGGGCATGAAATGCAGCGTCCCCAGGCAAAAGGGACGTCAGTACGAATAATGTACCGAGTATGTAAGGCACACAAATAAGTACATAACAGACATGGAAGAAATATAGAGTAAATGACTCAACCTGTAAGTCTGGATAACTCTGTAATTCATGAAATAATTATACTGTCATGCATATGCGTATGAATGTAATGTCGTGCATAGGTACATATTTCATAACATCATCAGGCCTCTGAGGGCATCCCATCATATCATATCATATCGGCCACTGTGAGCAAAATCATCAATGTATACCAGCTGATCAGGTGGTGGTGCGTATATAACGCCATAACCTTTCACATATCCCATATACATATATATATACATATATACGCGTATATAACGCCGTTTGAGTCATGGGTCAATGTACATGTATAAATGCATGAAATGCATATGGAATACATTAATAAAATCTCTCTGTACGTCATAAGACCATTATGCCTCTAATTAATATAATGAAATAAACTTTACCAACATACGTATTTTCGAGAATGAATAGAAGATAATAATAATTCACACGGGGAATCAAGAATATAGACACCCCTAGTATTTCTATGAATAGAGTAATTTATGGAAACCGTGAGTTTGCTCGTTTCTTTCGTATAATTTGGATCATGCCAAAAAGAAGGAAGGGATAGCATTAACATACCTGGAGTAAGAAAAACTCGTGTGATATTCTTGAAAACGGTTGCACCGTACTCCTTTAAAACCGTAAAATTTTACGTTGCAAATAATTTTCTTTGGATTCCTATTTGTTGCAAGAACTCACGTTCTTTTTGTGGGAAATCGGTAAGGAATTACATTGAACCTCACATCTGATTGTAAATTTTGGAGAATGAAATTGTTGGAAGCTTTGCTGGAGCGTCTGGTTTGAGATTTTGAGTTAGGAAAAGGTTGTATGATTTAAATGAAGCCAAATGTAGTCATAATGGTTGATTGTTAGCTTTTTCCAAGAATTAGATACACCAAATGAAGCAGAAATAGCTGAATGTTATCTTAGCTTTTCCACCTTTCAATTTAATCGTAAGAGTCATATATGTATAGGAAGAGTAGGCAGCCACGTGATTTCCTTTGGTCTTTATCCAAAAGACCTTAACCACCCACTAAATTTGTAATCATTTAGTGAATCTTCCATTAACTAATAATTAATCAATTACTCACATAATAAAGAATTTTCTCAAATTAATTAAAATACTACTCACTTTTAACACACCATATACATCTTACTATCATGACCATATGGTACCTTGTGTGGTACTAGTCCATAAATACATGGTATGTTAGCTCGGGCCGTATTTTATTCCAAAATGTTAAACTTCGAAGAAATTCATTTTCTTCGATTTGCTTACTCTCTCACCTTCACGAATTTACTCATTTCTTGTTTGAAATAGCATAAAATGCTTCTATTCTTAAAATAATCTCATTCCCAAACTTACATCGATTAACTTACGACGAAACTTTAATGTACAAAAAATGCGGGATGTAATATCTCATTTTCGAGCTTTCATCAATTTACTTATGGCGTACACGAAAACCTGGGGTGTAACAACATTCCCCCCTTTGGAACATTCGTCCTCGAATGTTGAGTGGTGCACTTATCATTCTCATAGCATATGACTTCCGAATATGTTATTACTCTACTTGTTATCTAGGCAACTATTCTGTGAATAAATTCAAAGTTCACGGTATTCTCCCCTTTAGGCCTCTTTCTTATACTTCTTCTTATGGTCGGAATCCTTCCAGTCTCGTAACTGTTGATATCTTCTATCATGCAGCCTATACGACTCTGACCTTGTAAGTGCGCTCATACGTCTCTTCTTTCCTTTTTCCTCCAATTTATATCCATTACTGAAGTTCTTCGTTCGGTACTTTGTCGAACTTACGAATATTGTTATACCGTATTTCATAGACCTGGTTATCCGTCTGTTGACTTTACTGTACCTATGTAGGTCATACTATACCATAACTCTTATTCCGACTTATCGTTACTGAGGTCTGCTACCAAACTCTAGGTTACTCTCGTTGCTTATCCTGCATGTATAAATCTAAGTCCTTTAATGCTTCATCATCACTGTTCAAAATTACGGCTTAATCTCATCTCATACTTTGTGATTTTCGTCCACCCACTGTTGATTCACCTCAATATTGATCTACAATCTACCACTGATAACTTAATCTCTTATGTAATAATGTCGCAAGGGCTCAAGTCTCATCGTGGAACATTTGAAGTGATTGTCTTGACCCACATGGGGATGATACGATACTATACGTCCATAATCGTATTTCATAGCATCCCAGTGTGATTTACCTTACGTGGGTATTTTAATCCTTACAATTCATGAAATCCTCTTCAAGTCATTACTCAATCGAAGGCACAAAGGTCGTCCTTTACCTACCACAATTATACCCTAATTCTCCTACTAGGGCAACATACTATCTATTCTAAATGTCATTAGTCTTAGACTTCTTTGAGTTCAGTCAGGCTATACTGAGATTTGTATAACTTAAAGAAACCATCATTTCTTCTTGTTTTCATGGGCTTAATCCTGAGTACTTATCCATTCTCGCCACCTTCTCACTTGCCCTTTCTTATCCTTACTCCTGTCTTCCTAAAGTTTTCATGGGCTTAATGAGTGATCATTGTAAGAGGCAGACGTTATATTGAGAAATTCCCTATATAAGGGGAGAGGAAATAGCTTGTAAGGACATCTGAACTACATATACAATACATTTTACTTTTCCGAGCATATTATTATCATCATTTACTTATTCTTCTTTACTTAATATTATTTCCTTGATTAGCTTTGGTCAAAGGATCTAATTCTTTGATCAAACAAATTTGTTCCATTACTGGGAATCTGATAATCTTTGTTTTCTTTTCAAAGTGATATCCTCTGAACTATGTCGAATCCCAACGAAAATAACCAACAGAGAGATAGGATTCCATCATCTCTTCCATCCCCAAGAGGTTCAAGGGAACAATCCCAAAAGAGATCCAACAACAACAACGATAACAACAACAATGATCAAATAGTAGAACAAGATCATGTAAAACAAATGATTGCAGAGTACGTGAGTCAAGCTTTGCAAGAATTTGCAAGGGGATTACCGGCGGCATCACCTGCATCACTGACACCACCTCCTAATAATACAATTACCGTGGAAAATCCTCAATCTGGGTTGGTAAACTCAGCAAGGGATGACACTCTTAACGAATCTCTTGAAACGAGACCAGGTATGACTAATAACCCTGAATTACAAAATTTACTATTAACCTTGCAGAAACAGGTGAAGGAACAAAACGATCGAATCGAGCAAATTCCTGGAGTACCACCTGTTATCAAAGGCATTGATGTTGATAGATATTCTCAACAACCTTGGAAACCAAGCGCAACACCCTTGCTTATACCCAAGAAGTTTAAAATGCCTGACGTTCCTAAGTATGACGGAACAACTGACCCACGCAACCATGTGACTGCTTTTACCACCGGAGTAAAGGGCAACGACTTAACAAAACAAGAGATTGAATCAGTCCTTGTCAAAAAATTCAGACAGACTCTTACCAAAGGAGCCCTAACCTGGTACTCTCTTCTCCCTGAAAATTCAATTGATTCTCTTGCTGAGCTTGCATATTCTTTCATAAAAGCACACTCTGGTGCAAGAAAAATTGAGAAAAGAATGGAGGACATATATATAAAATAAATCAAGGATACACGGAACTACTCCGGTGAATTTGTAGACAGATTCCAGCGAGAAAGAATGCAACTACCAAGGGTGCCTAATAATTGGGCTGCCATGGCATTTGCAAGTAACCTAAATGACAAAAGCTCAGAAGCCACGAGGAGACTCAAAGAAAGCTTGAGAGAATTCCCAGCAACAACGTGGAATGATGTTTACAATAGGTACAGTACTAAACTTCGGATAGAAGAAGATACCATTGCTCGTTCGAAAGATGAAGATCGTACCAGATCCAGTCGTTCCGAATCAGATGGGAGATCTAGTAAAAATAGGTATGAACCTTATTTAGGACCATCGGGACGCGAAACTCGTCCCAGGTTCGAAAACGCTAGGTCAGATTATAGACCACCAAGCAGAGATGCGGGCTCATCCTCATCTAGATCCAGAAATGATCGAGATGAATGCCCTAGAGGTAATGCGCGAATTGGGGATCACACCTTTAATGTAAGTACCCCTGAACTTGTTTCAATATTAAGAAATATGGGAGATAAGGTGAAGTGGCCCAAAGAAATGCGGTCAAACCCAAATAAGAGGAACCCAGATTTCTGGTGTGAGTTCCATAATGATCATGGACACAGGACTGCAGATTGCAGATTTTTATAAGGTGAAATAGAACAATTATTGAAACAGGGCTATTTAACAGAATTGTTTAGTGATAAAGGTAAACAGACATATATGAAGAACATGTAGGAGCCCCCAAAGCCTCCATCTCCAAAAAGAACCGTCAACGTGATACATGGAGGAGGGGAAGTGAACAGAATAGTTTGCAAATTAGCCTCGAAGGTCACAATTACCCATGGAAAGCGGATTCGAGAAAATACAGACGAAGATTATTTAACCTTTGACGATGCAGATTTTGGCGGACTAATTCTCCCCCACAACGATACTCTGGTAATATCCTTACTCATTCATGACACTAACGTTAATAGAGTGTTGATTGATCCAGGTAGTTCAGTCAATATCATTTTGCTAAGAGTCGTGGAAGAAATGCTCATGGGAAATAAGGTGATACCAAAGGCACGAGCCATATCAGGGTTTGATAACTCTACAATGATAACCAAAGGAGAAATCGAACTTTGCACTTACGCCGAGGGAGTAACTAAGAACACCAAATTCCAAATCATCGATACTGACATGGCTTATAACGTGATTATGGGAAGGCCCTGGATCCACGACATGAAAGCAGCACCATCCACCTTACATCAGGTAATTGAATTCCCTTCAGAATGGGGAATCAGACAGATTAGAGGTGATCAACAGACCTCCAGAAATATAAATTTTGTGGCGCATTATAACAAAAAAGTAGAGACGGAAGAACCAGAAGATAGAGAAATCTTCCAGACATATGTCACCGGCCAAATAGGTACGGAAAAAGTTACTGACCAAACAGATACGAAAGAAGTGAACGTTCAAGCAGATACGAAAGGAGATACTTACGAGAAGGTGAATCAAGTCACCACGGATGATGCATTGGACCACACAGATGTAGATTCCAGACCGGACGTCATTCATGAACCGAGGAAGACGAGCACATCAAAACAACTACGGAAGAACTCGAAGCTATTCCATTATTTGAACAAAAACCTGAACAGAAGGTGTATATAGGCACGTGGCTGAGCCCCGATCGAAGAGGTAAGTTAATTGATTATTTAAAGGCTAACGCAGTTTGCTTTGCGTGGTCTCATCATATATGACAGGTATCCCACCAGAAGTGATGACTCATAAACTAAATGAAGATCCATCCTTCGTACCTGTTAAGCAGAAGAAAAGAAAGCAAGGACCATTCAAGAACCAAGTGTTGACGAAGAGGTACAGAAACTCTTGAAAATTGGTTCGATACGAGAGGTAACGTACCCTAACTGGTTAGCTAACACTGTGGTAGTACCTAAAAAGAATGGCAAATGGAGAGTATGCGTAGATTATACTGATTTAAATAAAGCATGCCCCAAAGATTCATTATCATTACCACATATAGATCAAATAATTGATGCCACCGCAGGTCATGAATTGCTAAGCTTTCTAGATGCATATTTTGGTTATAATCAGATTAAAATGGATCCCTCAGACGAAGAAAAAACCTCATTTATTACGAACAGAGGGACTTATTGTTATAAAGTCATGCCTTTTGGCTTAAAAAAAGCTGGAGCCACCTATCAAAGGCTAGTGACTAAGATATTCTAGGAACATCTGGGGAAAACGATGGAAGTTTACATCGACGGCATGCTGGTAAAATCAACATGAGCGACAGACCATTTCCATCACCTCTCTATTACATTTGACATTTTACGCAGGTATAATATGAAGTTGAATCCAGAAAAATGCGTTTTTGGCGTAGAATCAGGTAAATTCTTGGGTTTCCTTGTGTCAAATAGGGGAATAGAGGTAAATCCTCAAATTAAAGTTATAGAAGAAATACCTGATGTACTTATAAATAAAAAAGAAGTTCAAAGACTAACGGGAAGAATCGCAGCTTTGGGAAAATTTATTTCCAGGTCTTCCGAGAAAAGTTTTAAATTCTTTTCAGTCCTCAAAAAGCAGAATCAGTTAGAATGGATTGAAGAATGTCAACATACTCTCAAGAATCTGAAAGCTTATCTATCAAAAACCCTGCTGCTATCAAAGCCAAAGGATGGGGAAAGGTTGTACGTCTACTTGACTGTCTCAGAAATTGCTGTAAGTGCGGTATTGGTAAGAGAAGATAAAGGTAAACAATCTCCTATTTATTATGTAAGTAAAACTTTACTTGATGCTGAAACCAGATATCCGTATCTAGAAAAGTTAGCCTTGGCTTTAATAATGACATCTAGAAAATTACGACCATATTTTCAATGTCATCCAATCACTGTTGTAACTTCGATCCATTAAGAAACATACTACATAAACAAGAACTATCGGGAAGATTAGCCAAGTGGGCCATAGAATTAAGTGAGCATGAAATAATATATCAGCCTAGGACTGCAATTAAGTCTCAAATCTTAGCTGATTTTGTCGTTGAATTTAGTAATAACATTGTCCCTGAAGTGGAAAAAGAGTTACAACTCTTTAACGGTGCTAATCCGGGTCTATGGACCCTATTCACTGATGGTTCTTCCAATATAAAATTTGTCGGCTTAGGCATAATTTTAATATCACCCACGGGTGAAAAGACACGACAGGCTATCAAATGTTATCCTATAACTAACAATGAAGCAGAGTACGAAGCTGTCATTGTAGGACTAGAACTCGCACGAGAACTCTCAATCGAGCAAATCGTAATCAACAGCGACTCCCAATTGGTAGTAAATCAAATGCAGGGGACTTACATCGCTCGAGAGACTCAGATGCAACAGTACCTGGAAAAGGCACGAGAGCTCGTGTGACAATTCAAAACATGGAAGGTAATACAAATACCTAGAGAAGAAAATGCGGAGGCAGATGCATTAGCTAACCTCGCAGCAGTCACGGAAGTAACAAACAAAGACAATGCAATTGTCGTTCATCTATTCCATTCAACGATCGACCAGGACAGAAATGAGGTAACTTTCAACACTTTAACCTAGGATTGGAGAAACGAAATTCTAAGTTTTTTGCAGAATGGTACCGTACCTGAAGACAAGAAAACAGCTCAAGCACTCCGCCGTAAAGCTGCACGGTACTGCCTCATTCGCAATATATTACATCGCAAGATGTTCGGAGGGCCCCTAGATAAATGCCTTGGACCTAATCAAACGAAGTTCGTGATGAAAGATGTCCACGAAAGACACTGTGGAAATCACTCAGGGGCGAGATCCTTGGTAAAAACCCTAATCAGAGCTGGGTATTTTTGGCCTAAGATGGAAGAAGAGGCCGAGAACTTCGTATCCAAATGTGACAGATGCCAAAGGTTCGCCAATAACATGCATCGACCATCGGAATTATTGCATCCAATTATATCTCCATGGCCCTTCATGAAATGGGGTATGGACATAGTGGGACCTCTTCCCCCAGCTAAAGGACATGTACGTTTTCTACTCGTGCTAACCGACTATTTTACAAATGGGTAGAGGCAGAAGCATTCAAACAGGTGCGAGAAAAGGAAGTTAAAAGCTTCTTATGGCGAAACATAATATGCCGATTTGGAATACCAAAGGAGATCGTGTGTGATAATGGCCCACAGTTCATAGGCTCACAAATCACAGAGTTCTTCGAAAGCTGGCAAATCAAATGGATCACTTCAACGCCATACCACCCCGAGGCTAACGGTCAAGCGGAGTCAACGAATAAAATCATCATCAACAACCTAAGGAAGAGGCTAGATAAAGCCAAAGGAAATTGGCCTGATGAGTTACCAGCGGTACTATGGGCATACAGAACAACTTCAAAAATAGCCACGGGAGAAACTCCGTTCGCACTTGTCTATGGCTCAGAAGCCTTAATACCTGTGGAAATTGGCGAACAAAGCATAAGGTTTATAACACCCACGGAGGAAGAAAACAACAACGAATTGAGGACTAATCTAGATCTGCTCGAACCACGAAGGGAAGCAACACTAATACGGATGGCAGCTCAAAAACAAATCATAGAGCGTTATTACAACCGTAAAGCTCATCTCAGATACTTCAAGATTGGGGACTTCGTCCTCAAAAAAGTCTTTCAATCAACGAAAGAAGCAGGCGCAGGAAAGCTAAATCCAAATTAGGAAGGAAGGGCGCCTACGAGCTGGAAGCTATGGACGGAAGAATCCTACCGACAAGTTTGAATGTCATCCACTTGAAGAAGTACTACTTCTAAGGAAAAGAAGTACCCCCGGTCAGGTATCACACGTTCGATTTTATTTTGAACATTTAAAATTTTACTAACTTTTTTAGATGATAGGCATAAAGCTAACCCATCACCAGATGATGATATTAGACCTGCAAAGACGCGAGGAAGTAATTGAATTCCCGGTCTAGGGTTACACTTTCTGATGGACGTTTTAAAGGGTTAAGTAGTCATCATCTAAAAACTATACACTGTGGAGTCCTGTATGTCTTTCCTTTTCAGGAAAAGGACCACAAAGACGAAATAGTCAAGTGCTCGAGATTTCATTCTTCAAAGCTCAAACACTTGGGGGACTATACAGTATGGAAGGCTAAGACGAAGCAAAGAAGACTATCAGAAAGTCAAAGCTCGAGCCTAAAGATCCATCTACCCAACAAATCAAGTGATACGAGCAGAATCGAAAGAGCTGAAGACTCAAGTACAAAGCCTAATCCAAAAAACCTTTGAACATGTTCAGGTTGAAAGGAAAAATATTAACCACGAGGAAGAAATGCACATCTTTATACTTATTCAAAAGAAAATTGTTGTAACCAAGAACAGTTAGGGGTAAAATATCATCATCATTGTACTCATTCAAAAACTGTTGTAACCAAAAACAGTTACGAAATCTTTGTACTCATATAGAAAACTGTTATCAAATAAAACAGTTACGGATGTAAGAGCATTTCCCTCGTACTTATTAAAAATTGTTATCAACAAAAACAGTTACGGGTGAAAATCTCAATCTTTATAAAAACTGTTACAAACGAAAAATAGTTGTTCTATTGTATTAACTCGAAAAAACTGTTACTTATGAAAAACATTTACGAAATACAAGTGTATATAAAAATCTGTTAAAAGAAAACAGTTGCAACATGAGTTTTAGACGATAATCAAACACATGTAAAATGTTGTGGAAGTTCAAACAAAAAGCTCTCCTCAAAAACATTCTTAAGCATGTGAAAAATTCGTATCACTCTATTGCATTATTACACTATCATGAAGTTAAGACGTCTTCTTCATTAAGTGTCGATCATAAAGGGCCCTCTTTCATAAATAATGCCTACTACAAAAAGGCTTGCATTTTATATGCAACACCGTGCCTACTATGAAAAGGTACGAGTGATTTCAACATCTTTATGAAAAAACTCAGAGGTAAAATAAAAGCCTCAAAAATTAAACATGCAAAATACTTAAGAGTGAAACAAAAACTCGAAGCAAAAAAGTCATACTTGCATATATTTAAAAAGCGGCTAAGTAGGAACTAAGTATTGACTAGATACTTAGCCGCATATAGTTTCTGTACATTAAGGTGCCCCTAAGTTATCAGTTGGGGACTTTAAAAAATCCAAATTTACCCCCGATGGAGCTGGGGGTAACCACCAATCAAATAAAAAAAAAAGGGGTGAACCAACATCTTAATCTTCTTGAGGAGGAGGATTGACTTCTTCACTGGCGGTAGGAAAAGGAGCAGCTTGGGACGAAGAGGCGTGAGCAACATGAGTCTCACCTTCAGGTGAAGAGAGATTCTGACCTTGTTGAGCCCTCTCCATGGCTTCCTTGATTTTGGCTATTTCAGCACTAAGGTCGAAACCCTATTGACTCATTTCCGTCAATGTGTCAAGGCGAGAATTCATGTACGCCCAACTAACATCGAAAACAGTCACTTTTCGAGAGTTTCATAATCCCTTTCCCATATCTGAAGCTCAGCTCTTAGCCCGTCCTTCTCAGCTTCAACAGCTTCATAGGCAGCCCTCAAAGGTACAATTGACTCCTCCAAAGATTGTACTTTGTCTAAAGCATTGCGAAGATCCTCCTGAGTCCGGGTGAGTGACTGCACAAGCTCGCCTGAGTATTCCTCCTTCTGCCCCAGCAAGTCTTTCAAGCTCCTGACTTCTTCTGAGGCACGGGATAATTGCTCAGCAAATGAAAACTCAAGAATGCTCTTGTCTTTGTCCGCTTGGTTAGAAGAAGATTTCTCCACTGCCAACTCCACAGCCACAACTCTCATCTGCCGCTCCAAGGTACACTTTTCTTCTTCTAAAGCTTCCATGTCAAGCCTCAGGATTTCATATTGCCCCTTCCAATTCCCTGCTTCAGCATGCCACTCCTTTAGCTCTTGCTCCGTGTTAGAAATCCTCTTCATGAGCTCCATGCCTATAATATTGGTATACAAAAAAGAAATCAATTAGATACGATAGATTTCATGTACAAAAAGGAAATGAGAGAAAATGCATTTTGCCTTCAAATAGGAATGTACGACTTCATTAGCCCATGTAAGGGCGCTATGGCTATCAAGCTTGGTCCTCTCTGTTGGGCCAATCAAAGGCTTCAGCCACACTTTAGGTTGGCCAGATTTCTTAAAAAGTATCCCATCAGCCGGAACCTCAATTAGCACTTGCCTCATCTCCCTGCTGGAAGACCCTACTTCTCTAACATGAGGCACGGAAGCAGGCTGAGATAAAGGAGCCACGGGTAATAAAATTTTTGGAGGAGAAGAAGTATCAAGCACGGAAACTTGAGGAGATGAGAAATCCACGGGCAAGGAAGCAACATGAATAGTAATGGCCAAAGGAGCAAAAGAAATAGCTGGAACGGACGAAGAAAGTTCTCTAAAAAAGGGGCAAAAACAGTCAGAGGCGTCTCATTAGCATCAGGGCCAAAGCCTTCACAGAATAGATGATCCACGAAAGCATGTACAAGAGAAGAAAAAGCATCCTTGGATGTAGAAGGTCTGACATCAGGCACGAAAGACACTGCCACGGGTGTAGACTCATCGGCTGAGACCACCCTTCTTCTACGTGACCTGTGCACCAAAGTGCCCTCCTCTTCTTCTTCTTCTTCTAAGGTCCTAGACCCACCAACTTTCCTCTTTGAAGAAGAGGAACCAGTAATAATCTCTTGGGCCTGAGCCAAAGAAATCTTCGGAATGGAGGCAGCAGACACCCCACGAGCAGAAAACCCTGTCAAAAGAAAAAAGGTTAAACAAACGAAGAAAAAGAAGCTCGAGTAAGGAAAAGAAGCAAAAAACAAAAGTTTCACTTATCGTGAGTCTTCACTTTCCAACCGTACTTCTCGGAGAAGTAATTCCAAGATCTTTCCTCTAATGGAGCAACCGACAACAACTTTTCTACCCAATCATGGATACAGGACACATTCTCAACAGTACCCATGATTGCTGAAAGAAGAAGAAGATAGCTACGGTGTTAATAAAACACTTAAAGCAAAGAGAAAAAAAATAACAAATGTGAGCTAAAATGTACTCACGTGCACGATTCCACTTCTCAGGGAAGGGAAGATTTTCCTCGCCCACTAAACCAGCAGTGGGCACAGCAACGTACCGGAGGTACCAACCTCTATCCTTATCGCCATCAGGGGTTACCAACACTCTTTTGCTCCTAGCAGCCAGAGTGAAAACCCCTTGACGAAATGAGGTAGGGGAATAAAGATGAATGAGGCGATTGAAGGTAAAAGGAACCGAGGCTAAAGAAGATAAACATATAAGACACGCGATAACCCGCCACACAAAAGGACCAACTTGTCCTAAGCAAATGTTGAAAAAATGACAAAATTCGATGATGACTGGATCAATAGGAGGTCTAAACCCTAGAGTGAAGGGATATGTGTAAACAAAAGAATGCCACATCTTGTAAGACGTATTCTTTGATTGCTATTCGGAATAACAATGGGAAAATCAGACTCCCAAGAACATTCCCCGCGAACAAGGAAAATCAAACCTTCAGCAATAAGAGTGGGATACCTATCAACACTATCAAGGGATAACGACTGATCTACAAGGACCTGACTATACCCAATGAAGGTAAACTCAGCAGGAATGATTTCATCCACTCGTGGTTCGCGAAGGGGTTCATGATGTTCTCTACCCCTGACAAAGACCTGGAAGCCCTAGCTCTTGGAGAAACTAAAGACCTAGCAGTAGGAGGGGAAACAACTTTTCTCTAATGGAGCAACCGACAACAACTTTTCTACCCAATCATGGATACCGGACACATTCTCAACAGTACCCATGATTGGTGAAAGAAGAAGAAGATAGCTACGCTGTTAATAAAACACTTAAAGCAAAGAGAAAAAAAATAACAAATGTGAGCTAAAATGTACTCACGTGCACGATTCCACTTCTCAGGGAAGGGAAGATTTTCCTCGCCCACTAAACCAGCAGTGGGCACAGCAACGTACCGGAGGTACCAACCTCTATCCTTATCGCCATCAGGGGTTACCAACACTCTTTTGCTCCTAGCAGCCAGAGTGAAAACCCCTTGACGAAATAAGGTAGGAGAATAAAGATGAATGAGGCGATTGAAGGTAAAAGGAACCGAGGCTAAAGAAGATAAACATATAAGACACGCGATAACCCGCCACACAAGAGGACCAACTTGTCCTAAGCAAATGTTGAAAAAATGACAAAATTCGATGATGACTGGATCAATAGGAGGTCTAAACCCTAGAGTGAAGGGATAGGTGTAAACAAAAGAATGCCACGTCTTGTAATACGTATTCTTTGATTGCTATTCGGAATAACAATGGGAAAATCAGACTCCCAAGAACATTCCCCGCGAACAAGGAAAATCAAACCTTCAGCAATAAGAGTGGGATACCTATCAACACTATCATGGGATAACGACTGATCTACAAGGACCTGACTATCCCCAATGAAGGTAAACTCAGCAGGAATGATTTCATCCACTCGTGGTTCGCGTAGGGGTTCATGATGTTCTCTACCCCTGACAAAGACCTGGAAGCCCTAGCTCTTGGAGAAACTAAAGACCTAGCAGAAGGAGGGGAAACAATCTGGGAATAAGAAGAGCCTCTCAAAGGAGTGGATCTTAAACTCCTCAGTCTACCACCCCTCCGACTCCGAGCCGGAATAGAAGAGGGTGTCAAATTCTCGACATCTATCACTCTTTTAGATTGGTTCGAAGAAGACATGTTTACGAAGACAAGAAGAAATTCGTTACAAATAAAGGAGACAAGTTAGAAAGTGTTTCGTGGAAGTAAAGAAAAGAAAAGAGGTATTTATACTTGAAGACAACCGTCAAACATGGGAAAAAATAATGATGAGAAAAGTCACAATTGAAGGTGTCACTTCGTGACTGATGCAGCCGCAAAAAGCCCTAAAAGGCGTCGAGCAACTGCAAAATCAATCAGGAGGGAACACGTGGATTGAGCATTAAATGGAAGTGACAAGCGACGCCTATGTTCAGAGAAGGATACAATGTTTCGAGGTAAAGCGGCGGCAAAATATTCCCGCCATAAATCCATATCCACTTACCAAATATTAATCGATAAATAAATGGTAAGTGGAGGGACTATCTATATTGGTAAAAAAGAGTTTCACACGTAAGATGATTCCTGACAACTCAGCCAGCTACGTGGACCAAGGAAAATATGACAGCTGGATATGATTCTATAAAGAGGTACGGAACAGAGAGGTACGGATCGATAAACCTACGGGGTAATAAGCTACGGAAAACCCAACCTGATTGGAACAAGGAAGAGATACAGTCAGAATGAATCCGGACAAAGCTACGGGCAGATCCAAAGATCCTCAATTAATGACTCACACGTTACAAACTTTCACGCAACAGTTACGGTTATTCTTTGTAACGTCCCATTAATGTAATAATTAGTCATTATTGAGTGATCATTGTAAAATGCAGACGTTATATTGAGAAAATCCCTATATAAGGGAAGAGGAAATAGCTTGTAAGGACATCTGAACTACATATACAATACATTTTACTTTTCTGAGCATCTTATTATCATAATTTACTTATTCCTCTTTACTTAATATTATTTTCTTGATCATCAGTAACCCGTGTTCATCCTAAAAATAGCTTTGGTTAGAGGATCTAATTCTTTGATCAAAGAATCATATCGGCCACTATGGGCAAAATCATTAACGTATACCAGCTGATCAGGTGGTGGTGCGTATATAACGCCATAATCTTTCCCATATTCCATATATATATACGCGTATATAACACCGTCTGAGTCATGGGTCAACGTACATGTCTCTCGGTATGTCATAAGGTCATTATGCCTCTGATTAATATAATGAAATAAATTTTACCAACATACGTATTTTCGAGACCCATGAACAGAAGATAATAATAATTCACATGGGGAATCAAGAAGATAGACACCTCTAGTATTTCTATAAATAGAGTAATTTATGGAAACCGTGAGTTTGCTCGTTTCTTTCGTATAATTTGGATCATGCCAAAAAGAAGGAAGGGATAGCATTAACATACCTGGAGTAAGAAAAACTCGTGTGATATTCTTAAAAAAAGTTGCACCGTACTCCTTTAAAACCGCAAAATTTTACGTTGCAAATAATTTTCTTTGGATTCCTTTTTGTTGCAAGAACTCACGTTCTTTTTGTGGGAAATCGGTAAGGAATTACATTGAACCTCATATCTGATTGTAAAATTTGGAGAATGAAATTGTTGGAAGCATTGCTGGAGCGTCTGGTTTGAGATTTTGAGTTAGGAAAAGGTTGTATGATTTAAATGAAGCCAAATGTAGTCATAATGGTTGATTGTTAGCTTTTTCCAAGAATTAGATACACCAAATGAAGCAAAAATAGTTGAATGTTATCTTAGCTTTTCCACCTTTCAATTTCATCGCAAGAGTCATATATGTGTAGGAAGAGTAGGCTGCCACGTGATTTCCTTTGGTCTTTATCCAAAAGACCTTAACCACCCACTAAATTTTTAATCATTTAGTTAATCTTTCATTAACCAATAATTAATCAATTACTCACATAATAAAGAATTTTCTCAAATTAATTAAAATACTACTCACTTTTAACACACCTTATACATCTTACTATCATGACCATATGGTACCTTGTGTGGTACTAGTCCATAAATACAGGCTATGTTAGCTCGTGCCATATTTTATTCCAAAATGTTAAACTTCGAAGAAATTTATTTTCTTCGATTTGCTTACCCTCTCACCTTCACGAATTTACTCATTTCTTGTTTGAAATAACATAAAATGCTTATATTCTTAAAATAATCTCATTCCCAAACTTACGTTGATTAACTTACGACTAAACTTTAATGTACGAAAAATGCGGGATGTAATATCTCATTTCCGAGCTTTCATCAATTTACTTATGGCATACTTTCACATACGAAAACCTGGGGTGTAACAAGGGGAGAAGGTCTCTGTGTAATCTTTCCATGCTTGTTGTGTGTAACCTTTAACTACAATCCTTGCTTTGAACCTTTTTATGCTTCCATCTGCTTTGTGTTTGATCTTGTACACCCATTTGCACCCTATGGTCTTCTTTTCTACACACAAAACTACTAAATCCCAAGTATGATTAGCACATAAGGCCTCAAATTCTTGTGTCATAACTGATTGCCAAGCAAGGTTCATGACTGCCTCCTCATATGAACATGGTTCACTGTCATGTGAAATGTCCCTCATAACTTGCTGGTTATTTTGGCATAAGGTGTGGAGTGAAATATGTTGATTCTTGGAAAAGAAAGAATTGAGTGAGAGTGTGTGTTGATGTGGAGACTGGTCTTTCAGTGTTGGAAGAGAGCAAACATAATCATTTATGTAGGAAGGTGGATTATGTATCTTGGAGGATTTCCTAGGTTCTGGTAATGTGGTAGGAGGATCAGTAGGGGGATTAGGGATATTATTGGTGGTAGTATCCAGATTACTTGTTGTTGGTGACTCATGTGTGGGTGCAGGAGATAAGTCTTGTAAAGAGAAATTTGTAGTAGGAACAACAGGTACAGGAGAAATAGTGACATAATGGTGAATATGGTTTATATCCTGCAGGTAAAAATCATTCAAGGCATCAGTTTGATCATAATCTTCTTCACGGGGGACATGATTTGGTGCACAACATGGACTAGAAGTTATCAACTTTAAGATAGAGGGAAAAGTAGAATGATTAAGAAAAATAACAAATGGAAAAAAATGTGTTTCTTTTTAATAGACAAATCAAGTACCTTGTAACCTTTTGATCCAAAGGGGTATCCTACAAATATATGTGGGCTAGCTCTTGGTTCAAATTTGTCTTTATGGATTTAAGAATCGAAGGATAGCATTGGCACCCAAAGCTCCTCAAATGGGAATATGTAGGTTTCCTTTTGTAAAGTATTTCAAATGGGCACTTGTTGTTCAGAACTGAAGAGGGGAGTCTATTTATTAAGTATGTTGCAGTTAGAATGCACTCTACCCAATACCTCAAGGGTAATTTTGACTAGCACAATAAGGCTCTTTCTATCTCTAAAAGATATTTGTGTTTTCTTTCAACCACACCATTCTCTTGTGGTGTGTAGGGGCAGGTTCTTTGGTGGATAATTCCTTTATTTTAGAAAAATGTTTAGGCTTCATTACAGTGAATTCTAGTCAATTATCAGACCTAATGGTTTGGATTGATACTTGGAATTTGTTCTCAATCATGCAAACAAAAACTTTGATGGCCTCAAGTGCATTGCTCTTAGAGTTCAATAACTGTGTCCAAGTGGATCTGCTACAATCATCCACTATGGTCAAGAAATACTTGTAGTTATCATGTGTATCAAGGTGGTAAGGCCCCCAAAGATCTGCATGTAATAGGTCAAAATTTTGGGTAGAGGATATGGTTCTTTGTGGAAAGGGAAGTCTGCCCTGCCTAGCCATATGGAAAATTGAACAAAGAAAAGGTTGTTTAGGTGCAAAACTAATTGGTATATAATGGATCCCCCTCATTTTCACAAAAGGTACATGGCCTAATCTATTATGCCACAAGTAATCAACATAATTTTCATAATTTGAAACATACAAGGAACTAGTATTATTAGAACAAGCTCTTTTATTATCTGAATGATAGGTATATACAGTGGGAAGAGAAGGTGACTTAAGTGCTTGCACAAAATCAGAATGACTACTTAGACGTTCACTAGTACAAACTGTTTTATTGTTTGACTGGCAGCTATTTACAATTGGAAATGAGGGTGATGAGTCAGTCTGCACAATTCTAGTATCATGACATGAACTAGAACTACCACAACTGAAAGAAGAGGTTGAATTGGATGATTGTCACTTTGAGAATAGAAAATACAGATCATTCCTTGCTCTACTAATCTCCAAAGGCCTCTTCATTTAAGGGACCTACAATATACATTTATAGGCAGAAAAATTAACAATGGGCTTGAGTTTTGTAATGTCAAAGAATGAATAGAAACAAGATTGAATTTGAAGCTAGGAACAAACAACACCATGTATAAGTCAGCCTTGGACTAAGTACTACATCACTTATCTCTGTCACTCTAACCATGTAACCATTTGGAAGGGTAACTAAGAAGGGATATGGTAAGGTTCTAGTGTTAGTGAATAAATCCTTGTTATAGGACATGTGGTTTGAGGCACCAGAATCCAAAATCCAAAAATTAGCAGGTAAGTGGGAACATTTATATGAAAGATCACCAATGATTTCATCATAAGTACAACAAGCCAACATACATGCGAAGTTTACAACTCCATTTGTGATGTTGTTTGAGGTCTCAGCTACAGTTCCAATGTGAAGTTTCTCCAATAGGTTGAGCAATTGATTGTACTGGTCCTTAGTCAAGTTTGGTGCATTTTGAGGCCAATTTTGTCCCTTATTTTCAGCTACTTCAAGCTCTCAAGTTGAAAATTCTTGAGGTCCTCCATGAACATTTGTTGCGGATGTTATATTCGTATTTCTTGTGAACTTAAAGTTCCGTGGGAAACCATATAGTTTGTAACATTTGTCCTTAGTGTGGCCTGACTTTTTTCAATAGTCACAAAACAAATGTGGACCTCTGTACCCTGATCTGTAGGAATTTTTTCCTGTGTTGTTTGTCATTTGATTATAATTCGTTCTAAAACCACTGTTTGTTTGTCCATGAACATTCATTGAAGCAAATTCTAAACTTAACTGACTGTGTGGCCTAATTTCACGTTGTTTTTCCTCCTGAACTAAAATAGAGGATGCTTGGGCTATTATGGGTAGTAGATTCATCATTAAGATACTTCATCTCACTATAGGATATACCTCGTTCAAACCCACCAGAAATTGAATTAGTTTTCTGTCTTGCTCTGTTTTGTGCATATTTTCCTTTGCTCCACAGACGCATTGGCTCCATTGGTCTGGTCATATCTATCTTCCAATTCCTGCCAAAAATCCTTTGCATCATTTACATATTGTAATCTATCCGTTATATCCTTCGAAAGTGAATTCAAAATCCATGAGGTGACCATATCGTCGCACCTTTCCCACTGTCCATAATTCGCATAATCAGAATTAGGCTTTCTACACTTGCCATTGATAAATCCAATTTTGTTCTTCACAGATAAGGCTCATAGAAATCCTCTTCTCCAGGATCTATATCATGTTCCACCAAAAGGTATTGTACCAAACTTGATCCAACATTTATTGATGGATGCATGCATAGAGTATTAGTCGAATCCATAACTCCTTTCACCAAATTTGGCATCTCAGTGACTGGTTCAACGATATCGTCTTCTCCGGCCATGATTTGAAGAATTGAAAAATTGAAGATGAAAAATTATACTCTAAGGAGAATCGAAGATTGAGCTGAAACAAAAAAATTGAGTTAAAACGAGAAATCGATGCAAAAACTAGAAGAATGATCTCCAGATTTTAGAAAGAAAAAAAACTAAATTTGATCGAATTGGTGAAATTGCTAGAAATCGTGAAATTGATGCGCAATTTCAAATCAGAATTGAAGTGGAAGAACAGAGCCTTGCTCTGATACCATGTTAGAAACTGAGAATGTGGAGAGCAGACTCCATTGGAGATGAGCGAGCTGAGCTCTCAGCTCATGAAGGGAACATTCTAGATTAATGAGAAAGAAAATGGAGAATGCATTCATTTACTTTACCGGATACAATATATACACATATTGACAGCTCAACAATTAGTGGGAGCTCTACTATAACTAACTAAGTAACAAGTACAATTAACTAACTGACTCCTTAAGCTAATTAACAAAAACAACTCTAATGCTATTACTGTATTGTAACGACCCAATCAGTCGTTTTTAGCTTTAGTGCGTCGTTCGATAGTTTGAGTCCATGAGCAGCTTTACTTCAGGTATTATGACTTGTACGCATGGTCGGAATTAAAATTCGGGAAGTTCGGAGTGAATTTGGAAAGAGAATTCTCATTTCGGAAGCTTTAAGTTGAAAGAATCTGACTAAGGGTTGATTTTTAGCAAACGACCCCATAATAAAAATTTGAAGATTCCAATAGTTTCGTATGGTGATTTCGGATTTAGGAGCATGTTCACATTTTGATTTGGAAGTCTGTAGGACAATTCAGCGCATATTGGTGAAAGTTGAAAAATAGAAGATTTTTGGAAAGTTTGACCGAGAGTTGATTTTTTAAAATCGGGGTCATAATCCGGTTCTGAATATTGGAACAACTCCATTATGTCATTTATGACTCTTGTGCAAAATTTGAAGTCATTCCGGATTGATTTGATACGTTTCGGCGCAAAATATAGAAGTTGAAAGATTTGAAAACTCATAATTTGATTCGACGCGTGATTCGTAATTTCGGCGTTGTTTGACGTGGTTTGAAGTCACAACTAAGTTCGTATTGTATTTTGGGACATATTGGTATATTTGGTTAAGGTCCCGCAGGGCCTCGAGTGGATTTCGGAAGGTTAACAGAATGGATTTCGGACAAAAAAAAAAGCTACTGGAACTTCTGCTGCAAAAGCTGTTTTGGACAGCAACTGGTGCATCATAGAGCTGACTTTGGAAGCTTACATATCGAAATCAATAAGGAATCTGAAATTATAAAACACATGAAAGTTGTACCCCTTTGATTCTAGTTTCCAGAAAGCTAAAACATTCATCATTTGGACATTTTTTTACAGAAAGTTATAATCGATTGAATGAAGCCTGGTAAAGCAGTTTTGCCAGAAATTTCTGATGCGTGGAGCCAACTTTGGAAGCTTATATCTCAAAAATATATAAGGAGTTATATGGTGAAAAACCTATCAAATGAAATATAATTGAGTTATTTTCTAATCTTCAAACCGTTCATCATTTGGATATTTCTACAAGGAGTTATGGACGTTTTAATAAAAGGTGTCCAGCAGGGGAAAACTTGTAATACGAGATACAACTCGCACAACGCAAAGTACAACTCGATAAAGCACATGTGCCTATATAAGGCAGTCAAGGGCAGCAGCCATTTTTGAGGATTTCTTGAGGTAGGAATTGGTTCTTTCATGGTGGATTCGACCTTGGGGACTACTTAACAATACAAGGTAAGTTTTATTGGATATTTTAAGTTAATAACATCCTATTAGCACTAGTATTAACATCATTCAATCTTTGAAATCCCTAAAAATCGTTCAAGTTGTTAAAGAACACCAAATTTTCCAAACATTGAATTTTTAAGGAAAAGCTTCAGGAAGGCAATATTAATGCTTCAAGCTCATTTCTTATGAGTCAGTGAGAGTAATTCTAATATTTGTTCAAGTTATTATAGTTGGATAATTGATTTCATAAACCCTAGTTGATGGCATGAATAATGCTCTTATGAAAATGAAGGAGAGATAAATAGTATTTTTAGAAATAAAATTAAAGGATGCAATGAACCAATGGAATTATTTTCTAGCTTAATTGGAAGTGTTCAACTAAGTAATCACCAAATTGAATATTTTGAAAATTTTGGTTAAGGAAGACGATGAACAGTAACTTGGCGGTGTTGGAGAATTAATGTAGTATCATTGATGACTTCAAATGAGTATTAAATGATAAGAGTGGAGTTGAATATGCTAGTAAGTGAACCTATTAGACGATTTGAGCTGGAGGCTTGGAGCCAACTTGTGAGCCATAAATGGATATTGATAAATATTTTTGAGTCATATTTTGATTTTAATTGAGATTTTAATTGTAGATATCAATTTTTTGGTGGCGTATGAGAATTTTATTCAATGTTACAATATCGGAGGAGGATTAAAAGCTTGTGAATGTTAATAAATCGAAAACTAGTTTTGGAGCGTTGGGCATCAGTCGAGTTGTTTGAAAGGCTTGGGAGCCGGCTATGGAACTCCAGAGCGAGGTAAGTCTTCTTTCTAACCTTGTAAGTGAGAATTGTCCCCATAGGTGAAATAATTAATTATGTGCTACTATTTGTGGGGGCTACGTACGCACGAGGTGACGAGAGTCCGTGCGTAGCTACTATTATGCTTATGTTCGGGTAGTATAAGACCCAAAAGCATGCTTTACTTGCCGTACTTGTAATTTTACTGATAATTCAAAATGCTTAAATCGTATCGAATTTGACAAATGAATTTCTAAAAATATTAAACACCATCTTCTTGACCATTAAAAGAGAAATTGTCATTTCCTTGGGTAATTATTTTCTTGAAGAAGTCTGGATTGACTGTTTGAATGTGTGTATCTATGAGTACCTGCGTCGCATGTATAATTCGCGAGCGATGTAACTTTATTATTTTATATTTGACCGTCGCGCACATATGATTCGCGAGCGGGGGTAATAGATGCATGATGCATCTATGGTTCGCGCCGTTCGACCCTCCGACAGTGCACATTTTATTATTTTGTTGGATAGGGCTGTACGACCTCGGCATTAATTGCGCATGCTATTTGCTTAGTACTTTCTGTGGTTGAACCGCTTAAATGGATTGAGATATAAGTTGTTAACTAAAATGACGGGAACTGAAATTATAATTATGAAAGAAGTTGTCCCTTTCTGTTATTATTTGTTATTTAATCATGACATCCATGCTTAGCGTCACATTTAATTATATTATTTGACCACTAGTAAAAGTCGAAGTCGACCTCTCGTCACTACCTCTTTGAGGTTAGACGGGATACTTACTGGGTACACGTTGTTTTTGTACTCATACTACACTTGCTGTACATTTTGATGTACAAGTACATGTATGGATTGTGGCCTTGTCGGCACAACAGCGCGGTCGATACGGGGACTTAGGTGAGTTGTATCTTTGAGACGATCCGCAACCAGCAGAGTCTCCTTCGGAGTGCTTGTATCTTCTTTTCTGTCCAAACTTATATTCTGGACAGTTGTTGTATTTTATTTACTTCCTAGTAAAATCTCATGCACTTGTGACACCGGATTCTGGGATGTTTAGTACTGAAATTTGAAAACGTTAATATTATTCCTTAACGTATGTTTATTACTAGTTAAATTGAAGGAAATTTATATTTTCAGAAGCACTAAATGAGAATTTAAATTTACTATTTAGTGATGGCTTGCCTGATAATGGTGTCCGACACTATCTCAGCCTTTTATAGAATTTTGGGTCGTAACATGTATGGCGTGTATAAATATACTCAATCAATCTTAACAAAACAGTTGGTACGCATGTACTTAAAAGGCCAAACTTTTAAGGTTACCACTTTTACCTTTTAGTAATCACTTCTTAGAAAATAAGCTTCTAGAAATGTTTTTGCTTATAAAGACTTGTGAGTTATAATCAACTTCTTGAAATATTTGCAATCCAACAAGTAGAATTATTTTTTTAGGTATTTTACGAATACAAAAGTCGATACTAGATATTTATTATTGTGTTCACTTTTCTTTCTAAAAACTTTATAAGTATACTAAATTGCAAGTTTTCACATACTAAAATGACAAAATGTAGTATGAAAATACATGTCAAAGACTACTTCATTTTTTCAGTACACTCACGTAGATTTTTGCTATCGAGTTAGGATTTATTGATTGTGAGAAATGAGAATACAAGGACACAAAGGGGAAGCCATGCATATCACCTTAATAAAATAGAGTTCAGATTGGACAAAATAGTCATTTGATTATACCTTAGAAATAGTCATTTCATGTAATTAATTTTTTACTATTTAGATAAAATTATTTAATAATTCTCCTAATATTTAAAACTTTAACTTTTTATATTACTTTTAATTATAGAAATATGAGATTTTAGAAGAAAAAAGAACATATTAAAAAAAAAAAAAAACTATCGAGTAGTTACCCTCCAATTGCTCCAAGAAGAATAGCATCAGATTTCTTTGCAGAATTGAGTCTCATCAGGCAATGGCACCCCTACAGTCCAAGGCAGGCCCTCCCACATCCTTCCTACGGATTTCTTTTTGTTCTTATTTGAATTTTGAACTAAGTAAGAACTCCTAAATATAATCGTTTTAATTAATAAAAGAATGTTACTATCTTAGTTTATACTCACTTTATGGTACACGTAATGAATTTAGTGATAATAATTGCTTCTTTTCATGTTTACTATATTATTTTTAATAATCTCATAAACTAAAAATAGTTTATGTATATGGCCGGCTATTAATTTGTGCAACAATCCCTAAAAAGTATAATTATAAATATTTCAAAATTGGGATGAGCTAATATTACGAATTTGAATTAACAAAAATTATGCTATTTTCTTTAATATTAAGAACAAATAATTAAGTTTTTGAATTAACTAATAGCGTAATAATTCAATTTAATTATTTTTCAAATTCATCATATAAGTAAATTTATTTGTCAATTTAAAAAAACTCTTAAAGTATACAAATTATTTTTGGTAAGAAGGGCATTAATGGTGAAACATTAAAAATCGGTTATACTAAAAATAAAAATAAAAACCAAATCGATAACAATGCGACCTTAAAGCAAAAATGATGAAATAGTAGACAAAATGTATTAGAAATGAGTTATTTTCTTGCATTCAGTCTAACATGTGATATTGTTTCGCTATGTTTTTATTTTATTTTATTTTTAATATTAAGTTATTTATTGTAAAATGTTATTTCATATTAGTTATTCTTTAAATTTTACATTGTCACGATCATTTTTTAGGAGGCATTGTGCCAATTTTTTCATCCTAAATTTCTAAAAGACCAAAGAAAAAATATTTTTTATTTCAAAATTCCGATATAAGACCTTTTAAATCACAAACTAGGCATCTAAAAACTTTTGTAGTATATGGAATATTTATTTATTGATATAGATAAATGGGAATAACATTAATCATTTGCTGATTTTTTAACTTTTATTTTATAATTTTATATAACTCAAATAACTTATCTAATAATATTTACGTAATTTTTAAAAAATTATGTATTCATTGATACGAATACACTCACAATACGCGCACCCTAAAACTAGTACTCTATTAAAAGCATGAAGACACTTAGGGAATGTTGTTCGCTTTTAGGGACAAAATTACAATTTAAGATGGTTTTCAAATACTTAAGATTTTGAAATCAATTAAAATTTTGCATATTAAATTTTTTTCTTATTAAAATAGGTAAGAAATTATAATATTTAAGAATTTAAAATTAATAATATTTTATCTTATATAAATCATACTAAACAAAAATTTCAAAATATATTATTTGTACAGTACTTATCAAATTAAAACGATAAAATTTATTTGATACCATATTTAATAATACTAAACTGAACATGCCTAAATTTATATTATAAAAGCACGGAGCATCTACACAAAATGCTGATTAACTTTTTTTATCCTTTTAAAATAATTTGTATATTGAATAAAATATAGTGGAAATATTTTCTTATTTGAACTATATAGGAAGTCCTTACATTTAGGTTTCAAAATGGATTATACCTTTAAAAAGATCTACTTTAAAATACACACACTTAGTGAATTCAACAACGTTTTCTAGTAATTTGTTCGTCCTATTAAATTTTCATGTTCTAGTAATATTTTCTTTGCTCATGCACATTTTGACAATGTTACGTAAATCTCTCTCTCTCACGCTCGCGCGCACATATATATATATATATATATATATATATATATATTAATAACTAAAACCTTACTATATGAGTAATATTAAAACCATTGAATGGGAGATAAACTGATAAGGCTATAAAGTGGGCCGGTTCGGACCGGGCACAGGCTCGCGAGCCCATATGGTTAGTGGGTCTAAACGGGCCGGCCCGTTTAGGCCCGATACCAGTTGGGTCTATGAGCCCATGTGAGCCGCTCCTCACACTTGAGCCCGCGAGCCCGTGACCGTTTGGGCCCGGGACCGGCTTCCTATGTGCGCCGGTTCAACCTAAACGGGCCAAACGACTAATATAAATAAATAAAAATATGAAAAATATTCCAACGGTTGGAATGTTTAAATTATAGTCGTTGGCCTGCAAAAATAGTTGTTTGGCACTTTGTTACTCTTATGTGCTTACCCTATAGTTTTTCTTCTAACCCTCACTTTGTGCATTATATTAGAAGAGTTTTTAATCCTACTTATAAAGGAGCCTTGCACAACCGTAAAGAGCGATATTTAACATGAATATGAACAATATTTGCGCTATTTATTTACTCATATAAATTGTCGTGTTGCTATTACTACTGATATTGGTAGAAGTGGTAATGACTGTGATTATCTTACTGTTACCAGTCATTGGATTGATGAGGACTGGATAATGCAAAAGCGCATAATTGCTTATAGAATAATTAATTCACGTCACACGGGGAAGTTTATTGCTAATACGGTTACGATATTTGTAGATATTTTTGCATTAGAGATAAAATAATGTGAGTTTTAATGGTCAATGCTTCTAGTAACACTAATGTTATAACCATGCTTACCACTACACTAAATCCTGCATTTAGTAATATTTTTCATATTAGATGTATTTGTCATATTACCATTTAATCGTCGGTGATAGTATGAAAATTTTAAATGTTGAAATTGAAAAGGTTAAAAATGGCTCTTAACTGGCTTTTTATTCAAACCGTAGAAGTAGACTTAGAGAATATTTTAAAAGATGCGATGAATTTGGCCTAAGAGAAAGAGAGGTTCCTAAACCTTGTCTAACTAGATGGAATTACATGTATGAAAGTTTAGTTGTTGCATATGAATATAGAAACCCAATAAACTCAACGTTTAATGCTCGTGTAGCTGATGATGGTGAGCATCTTACAAATGAGGATTGGGCTAATGTTAAAATGCTTGTAGAATTTTTAGAAAAATTTCATATTGCTACAAATGAATTATCTAGGCAATATTATCCTACTATTTCTAACTGTTTAGTTTGTCGTGCAAAACTTGTTACCTTGTTTAATCAATTTTTAGAGGGTGGGATAATTCATGAACTTGCTATTGATTCTATGAGACAAAAGTTTAAAAAATATTTTTTTCCTATTCCCCATATTTATGGTGTTGCTGCCTTGTTAAATCCTACTATGAAATTAGGAGGTCCTCAATTTTGGTATGAAACTATTTATAATGGTTTAGCACTTGAAGACGAGGAATTGCCTACACTTCCGGAAGCAAAAGCCTCAATTAAAATAAATGCTCAATTTATTTATAGTGCTTATCAACTTGCCTTATATCAAGCTAGACCAAATGTTCCAACTCCTACCTATTCTAATTCGCAATCATCTAAAAGAACCGCGGGAGTAAGAGCACTTAGTGCTTGAGCGGGGTTCAGGGGTTCTCAAGGTTCCACGGCTAGTGATTATTCACAACTAAATGAGCTTGAAGTTTATTTGTCGTAGGGACTTGAAGAAGTGAACCCCGACGGCTCCTTTAATATTTTGAAATGGTGGAAGAACAAAGAAAAACACTTTCCGGAATTTTTAAAGATGGCTCGAGACATTTTAACTATTCAAGCTTCAACAGTGGCATCGGAGTGCGCTTTCAGTCAGACGAGACTTCAACTCGGTGATCATAGAGCGTCTATGAGGGAGAACTTTGAAAAATTAGTACTCTTCAGAGATTGGATCCATTCGGAACGAAGAAAATTTGGACTTGCTGAATCACAACCAGAGATAGACGAAGCTTACGAGGCTAGCTGAACTTGCGGAAGATGCTGCTTCGCCCGGAAGCGGTGATGAACAAGCTTCTTTTCCGCCACCACCAACGGAAATTCCTCCGAACCTTGAAGGATTTGTGAAATTTGTAAGAGATACAATGTAAACTAATATGTAAACTTGTATTTTGGCACATTATGATTAGTTTTTTTCCCTTTTAATGGTGGTATTAGCACCTTGTTGTGCTAGTTCCATTGGGGGGAGGAAGACTAAGAAATATATTGCCATTTTTTGTTAATGTCATAATAATAAAAATTATAACGCATTCCCTTGAATATCTCTTTACAATATTTTTGTGTTTAATTGAATTACAAGATTTAAGTCACAATTATATAATATAATTTACAAGAAATTGCCTTAGATAATTTTTTTTTTTAAAAAAAAATTAGCCCGACCTACTTAGGCCAGGGACCCGACCCACTTAGCCCGGGACCATATGGATATGGGCCCATCCCGGGTCGGTTACACCATATAGGCCCGTGAAGCCCGGGACCGGTTGGGCCCGAGACCGGCCCACTTGAGCCCGGACCCGTCCCACTTTACAGCCTTATAAACCGAGAAGATATATGATTCATTATTTTTTTTCAATTTATGTTATTTGTTACATTTTTAAAGAATCTTAATAAACAATTTAGTATTTAAAAAAAAAATCTTAAATCTTTAACGGCTATGTGATTTTACTGAAGCTAAAAAGGAAGTACGGTAACTTGAAAATTGAACCGATAAAATTATAAAATTAGAATATAATTTAAGGTGAATATATTGAATAATTATTAAGGACTTTTATGAATAACTTTTATTGAATTAGTTGTATAAGATCAATATTTATTGGTTTGTGAAGCTTATACCTTATTTTATAACTTAAATATAATTTTGTAATTTTATTACAAAAATTACTATTGAGATGGGAATAGGCGCGCACTAAGACTAGTGTTGTAAAAGTGATTTAACCTAAATTGCACAAAAGCGGAAAACTCTAAAACACAAAACCCAAAACCTCATACTGGCGGCAGTCACATCTCCTCCGCCTCTTTTGCTTTCTCAGGTATTATCCTTCTCCATTCTCCGGAATGGACCAAAATTCTTATAATTTATGTTTTTTTGTTTCAATGTTGAAAGTAGTTTTTGGGTGCTGTGGCATTTATTTTTGTTCCAGTGAAATCTATCGGTAAACAATGTGGGCCGCCATTAAAGTTCCATCGAACATCCATGGAGGAATAATTCATTACAAGTATAGTAGCAAAAATGGTAATAGTAGTAGTTTTGTCAGAGGGCGAAAATCTTTGGTGAAAATGTGTTCTACTTCTCACCAACATGTTCAGCTCATTCAGAACACGCCTTCAATCGATGCACTTCCTATAATGGTACCTTCCCTTCAATTTTACCTGGCATTATTATTATTTAATTTTTCAAAATTTGGCTGTAGTAGCGACTACGCCATGGCATTTAATTACACGGGCTAAAACTGTTCTAAATATTTTATGAGTTTTAAAGTTATATTCACTATTATGTCACCTTTACCTATTTTAAGGAGGCTTACCTCTAGTTTAAAAAATTACTAACAGTTAGTGTAAACTCATGTTTTATACCAATTGCAATTGGTGGTATCAAATATGGTAGTCTCTTAAAAAACTAAGCTATAGTATGAGCATGAATTTGTATTTTTAACACTGTTATATGTGAGTACTTTTTAATTCAGATTGATTAAGCTCAATTTTTTTTTGGTTTTATTTGATGATATAAAGGTGAATGGTTGTACTGGAAAAATGGGGAGGGCAGTTCTTGAAGCATCAATCTCTGCGGGACTTCAACCTGTTTCTGTATGTTTTAGTGTTCCGGAAGATGCAGGAAAAATTGTGGAGGTGAGTGGAAAAGAGATAACTGTGCATGGTCCTTCAGACAGAGAAAACATCTTGTCCTCTGTCTTTGAGGAACACCCAAATTTAATTGTAGTGGACTACACAGTGCCTGCCGCTGTGAATGGTAAGACAAAGATTCAAAAAGTTACTTTCGAGTATCTTTTGGATGTTATGATATGCTACACATGTATTGATCTCCTTTTTGTTTTGATTTTATTGTGTTTGATCCCAATGCTCAGATACTTTTGTATATCTTCATCTGAAAAAAGGTCAAGCATTCTCTATGAATTACGTTAGACCTGCTGAATCTCTGGTATTGAAAATAAAAGGAAATAAGGATCAAACAATCCGTTGTCCTATTGAAGACAGATGAACATATCCTACTGTTGTGCCTGTACTAAGTCCGCTCTGAAATTTGGGGGGGGGGGGGGGGGGGTTTTTTAGAGGTTTTAAATTTTTTTTTTTGGTTAAAGGGGGGGATTTCA
>ML281129.1:878-15882 GCA_005239495.1 Nicotiana undulata | reverse complement strand
TCGATCAAATACAGTATCGAGTGCCAGTCGTGCCTCCCCTAGTTTGGGGGCGTGACAATTGGTCAGCCCGAAAGACATGACAAGAAACACATAGTAACCATATCGGGTCCTGAAGGCAGTCTTCGGGATATCTGGCTCCCGAATCTTCAAGTGATGATAGCCTGAATGTAGGTCAATCTTGGGAAAAACCCTGGCACCCTATAACTGATAAGATAAGTCATCAATGCGAGGCAATGGATACTTGTTCTACACTGTAACCATGTTCAGCTAGCGATAATCAATACACATACGCATAGAACCATCTTTTTTGTTCACAAACAAGACCAGGGGACACACTGGGCCGAATGAAGCCCTTATCAAGAAACTCCCGCAACTGCTCCTTCAGCTCCTTCAAATTAGGAGGATCTATACGGTATGGAGGAATAGAGATGGGTTGAGTGCCCATCAACAAATCAATGCCAAAATCAATATCTCTGTCGAGCGGCATGCCCAGAAGATCAGCTGTAAACCCATTTGGAAAACCCCTCACTACTGGAACTGACTTAACTGTAGGGGTATTAATACTAACATCTCTCACATAAGCTAGATATGCGTTACACCCCTTCTCAACCATTCGTTGAGCCTTAAGAATTGAAATAACTCTAAGGGGTGAATACTCTAAGGTACCCCTCCACTCTAATCATGGTAAGCTTGTCATAGCCAGCGTCACGGTCTTAGCATGACAATAAAGAATAGCATAATGGAATGACAACCAGTCCATGCCTAAGATAACATCAAAATCTACCATGTTGAGAAATAATAGATCAGCTTTGGTCTCAAAACCACTCAGAGTAATCAAACACGACTGATATACGCGGTCCACAACAAGAGGATCTCCCATAGGAGTAGATACATAAACAGGGGAACTCAAAGAATCCCGAGATACGCCCAAATGTGGTAGAAAAATAAGAGGACATATATGAATACGTAGAGCCTGGTCAAATAATACCGACGCATCTCTATGACAGACTGGAACAATACCTGTGATGATAGAGTCGGAAGAAACTGCCTCTGAACAAGCCAGAAGAGCGTAATACCTATCTTGGCCTCCCCATCTAGGTCGACCTCGACCTCCCCGACCTCCACCTCGAGTTGGCTGAGCAGGTGGGGTGGCAACTAGTGCTGGAAGCATGGCCGGAGGACCTGGTGGATGAGAAGTCTGTGAAGGTGCACCCCTCCTAAGTCCGGGGCAATACCTCAGCATATGGCGAGCATTACCACACTTAAAAAACCCCTCGGAGGACGCGGCTGTTGTGACTAGCTCGGGCCAGGTCTGCTGGAACGGCCGCTAATAGCACCCCGAGCAGGAGGCACGCTGGATACTGGCGATGCATAATAAGGCTCCTGAGACTAGAAGGGGCTGGAACATCGCTGGCTGCTGGAAGAGCTAAATGAACGGGGTGACTCACATAACCCCTACCATGGTGAGTTGTTGAGACACGAGCTCCAAAATAATAACCAGTCTCTCGAGACCTCTTTGCCTCTCTCTCCTATCTGTCCCGGGAAAGCATGCCCTCCAATCTCCCGGCGATACTCACAACTTGTTGATAAGAGATGTCCATCTCCAACTCCCTGGCCATACTGAATCTAATGTTGGGGTTTAGCCCCTTAATAAAGCAACGGACCCTCTCCCGAACTGTGGCGACCAAGGTCGGTGCATATCGAGCCAACTCACTGAAATGGACTGCATACTCTGACACAATCATAGAACCCTAGCGCAGCTGCTCAAACTCCATGCGCCAAGCATACCTAAGGCTCTAAGGGACATACTCTTGCAAAAACGTATCTGAGAATTGAGTCCAAGTGAGTGAGGCTGCCTCATCCGGACTACTCAGCTCATAACCACGCCACCACTTATAGGCTGCTCCTCTAAGCTGGAAAAGGGTAGAAGAAACCCCACTCATCTCCGCTACGCCCATAGTGCGGTGAATACGATTACACTCTTCTAGAAAAACTGGAGCATCCTCTAAAGCTAATACGTTGAAGGTAGGTGGGTGGTAATTCTTGTACCTCTCAAGTCTAAGCTGCTCTGCCTCAGAAGTAGATGCACTAGTCTCATGTTGAACTAGAGCTACCGGTGGCATTGGAATAAAATCTGGGGCATGATCAACATGGACCCTCTTCTCAGAAGTACGGGCTGCGAGAGTTTGTACCCCTCCCCCTGTTTAACCAAAAAATGAACCTTTTTGACTAAAGCTTAATTTCAAGAAAAACTCGGGTTACTGATAATCGGATCAATCAAACAAAGAATAAAAAGCAATCGTTGAGAATAAAAAAGAAACAGTAACTTATATTGCTCGAAATCCGATCCCCTGTTTGTTACATTGACATTCCTTTTATAGGAATGTTTTCCTAGTACAACGTTTGTATTACTGTCATGAAGCCTATTTAATGCTTAATTATTACATTTATGAGGCATTATAAAAATGACTAGTAACTGTTATTTTAGGAATTGTGTAACGTACGAGGCATTGATTGCTGATCTTTGAATCGGCCTGTTATTGTTTCCAGATTCGCTGTGACCATGCCTTTTTTCTTTAGTGATATTTTCCGTGGCTATTTCCTTGCATTGCCCGTACCTCTTTATCTCGCATCCGCGTGTGATATTTTGATTGGTTCACCTGGCTAGCTGAGTCATCTAAAATCTGTACACGTGTAAGACTATATTTTTTACCAATACACCCCCGGCCTGAGATGTGGCGGGATCTTGTGGGATCAATCCAGCCTGAGCTAAGGTAATGAACATGCTCATGAATTGGGCTAGAGTCTCCTGGAGGGCTGGTGCAGCAATGGGAACCTCTGGTGCTTGTCCTTTAGTTGGAGTTGTTGGGGGCTCCTCTGTCGCAGCTCGCGCGGGTGCTCTGGCTGCACCGCATGGTCTTCCTCTACCCCGGCCCCGGCCTCTAGAGGCTCTAGCAGGAGGTGCGGGTGCCTGATCATTATATCTCCCGGTACAGGTGTATTGGTAAAAAAGAGTCTCACACGTAAGATGATTCTAGACAACTCAGCCGGATACGTGGACCAAGGAAAACGCAACAGTTGGATATGATTCTATAAAGAGGTACATAACAAAGAGGCACGGATCAATAAACCTTCGAGTTCATCAGCCACGGAAAATTCAACCTGATTAAGACGGGGAATAGACACGGTCAGAGTGAATCCAGACAGAGCTACGGGCAGATTCAAGGATCATCAATTAATGATCCATACGTTATGTGACCTTCGTGCAACAGTTACGGTTACCCTTTGTAACACCTCATTAATGTAATAATTAGTCATTAATGGACGATCATTGCAAGAATCAGACATTATATTAAGAAACTCCCTATATAAAGGAAGGGAATATAACTTGTAAAGGGGATCTAGACTGCGAATACAACACACTTTACTTTTCGGCATATCATACTATTGTCTTTTACTTATACTTCTTTATTTAATATTATTTCCTTGATTATCAGTAACCCGCATTCATCCTAAAAACAGCTTTGGTCAAAGGATCTAATTCTTTGGTTAAACAAATTGGTTCCGTTACCGGGAATCTGATAATCTTTGTTCATTTTTCCATTGATATCCTCTAAACTATGTCGAACTCCAACGACAACAACTAGTAGAGGAATGGAACCCCAGTTCCATCACCTCAAGGGACCCCCCGTGGTTCAAGGGAACCATACCCAGAAAGATCTGATAACAACCGCAATAATAATGAGCAAACGGTAGAACAAGATCGAATAAAGCAAATGATTGTAGAGTACGTGGGACATGCTTTGCAAGAATTTGCAAGGGGATTACCAGCAGCACCACCTCCAAACAATACAATCACCGGGGAAAATCCTCAATCTGGATTGATAAACTTGGCAAGGGGTGACACTCCTAATTAATCTCTCGAAGCAAGACCAGGTATGACTAATAACTCTGAATTACAAAATTTACTGCTAACCATGCAAAAACATATGAAGGAACAATACGATCAAATCGAGCAAATTCCTGGAGCCACCTATTATCAAAGGCATTGATGTTGATAGATATTCTCAACAACCTTGGAAACCAAGCGTAGCACCCTTGCCTATACCCAAGAAGTTTAAAATGTATGACGTTACCAAGTATGATGGAACAACTGATCCACGCGACCATGTGACCGCTTTTACTACTGGAGTAAAGGGCAACTACTTAACTAAACAAGAGATAGAATCAGTCCTTGTCAAAAAATTCAGAGAAACACTCACCAAAGTAGCCCTAACATGGTATTCTCTTCTCCCTGAAAATTCTATTGGCTCTTTTGCTGAGCTTGCAGATTTGTTTAAAAAAGCACACTCTGGTGAACAAAAGGTTGAGAAAAGAATGGAAGACATATTCAAAATAAAGCAAGGAGACACGGAACTACTCCGTGAATTTGTAGACAGGTTCCAACGAGAAAGAATGCAATTACCCAGGGTGCCTGATAATTGGGCAGCCATGGCATTTGCAAGCAATCTAAATGACAAAAGCTCGGAAGCCACGAGGAGACTCAAAGAAAGTCTAAGAGAATTCCCAGCTACAACGTGGAATGATGTATATAACAGGTACAACACTAAACTTATAATAGAAGAAGATATCATTGCTCGTTCGAGAGATGAAGATCATTCTAGATCCAGACGTCCTGAATCAGACAAGAGATTAGGTAAAAACAGGTACGATCCTTACTTAGGACCATCGGGATGTGAAACTCGTCCCAGGTTCAAAAACACTAGGTCAGATTATAGACCACCAAGCAGAGACGTGGGCTCATCCTCATCCAGATCCAGAAAGGATCGAGATGAACGACCTAGAGGTAATGCCCGAGTTGGGGATCATATCTTTAATGTAAGTACTCCTGAACTTGTTTCAATATTAAGAAATATGGGAGATAAGGTTAAATGGCCCAAAGAGATGCGGTCAAACCCAAATAAAAGGAACCCAGATTTCTGGTGTGAATTTCATAATGATCATGGACACAGGACTGCAGATTGCAGATTCCTACAAGGCAAAATAGAACACTTATTGAAATAGGGCTATTTAACAGAATTGTTTAGTGATAAAGGTAAACAGGCATATATGAAAAAAAGGCAGGA
This sequence comes from Nicotiana undulata, assembly GCA_005239495.1. Lineage (NCBI taxonomy): Eukaryota > Viridiplantae > Streptophyta > Magnoliopsida > Solanales > Solanaceae > Nicotiana > Nicotiana undulata. Next base: position 10,756 of record ML281129.1, on the reverse strand, counting down.
GCCCCCAAAGCCTCCTTCTCCAAAGCGAACCGTCAACGTGATACATGGAGGAGAGGAAGTAAACGGAATAGTTTGCCAATTAGCATCGAAGGTCACAATTACCCACGAAAAGCGAGTTCAAGAAGATCCAGCTGAAGATGAAATAACCTTTGATGATGCAGATTTTGGAGGGCTAATGCTTCCCCATAACGATGCTCTGGTAATATCCTTACTTATTCATGACACTAACGTTAAACGAGTGTTGATTGATCCAGGTAGTTCAGTCAATATTATCTTGTTAAGAGTCGTGGAAGAAATGCTCATGGGAAATCAAGTTATCCCAAAGGCACGAGCCATATCAGGGTTTGATAACTTAACAGTGATAACCAAGGGAGAGATTGAACTAAACACTTACGTCGAGGGAGTAACTAAGAGCATCAAATTCCAAGTCATTGATACTGACATGGCTTATAACGTAATTATGGGAAGGCCCTGGATCCATGACATGAAAGCAGTTCCATCCACTCTTCACTAGGTAATCAAATTTCCCTCAAAATGGGTAATCAGACAAATTAGGGGTGATCAACAAGCCTCCAGAAATATAAATGCCGTAGCACTTTATAACAAAAAAGAGGCGGAAGAATCGGAAGATAGAGGAATCTTCCAAACATATGTCACTGGTCAAACAGGTACGGAAAAGGTTACTGACCAAACAGGTACGCAAGAAGTGAATGTTCAAACAGATACGGGAAGAGATACCCACGAGAAGGTGACCACGGGAGATGCGTTGGACCACATAGATGTGGACTCTAGACCGGACGTCATTCATGAACCAGAAGAAGACGAACATAGAAGTGAATGTTCATCGAAGTTGTTCCATTGTTTGAGCAAAAACCTGAACAGAAGGTGTATATAGGCACGAGGCTAAGCCCCGATCGAAAAGTTATGTTAATTGATTATTTAAAGGATAACGCGGATTGCTTGCGTGGTCCCACTTAGATATGACAGGTATTCCACCAAAAGTGATGACTCATAAACTGAATGAAGATCCATCCTTTGTACCTGTTAAGTAGGAAAAAAGAAAGCAAGGACCATTAAAGAACCAAGTGATTGACGAAGAGATACAAAAACTCTTGAAAATTGGTTCGATACGAGAGGTAACGTACCCTAACTGGTTAGCTAATAATATGGTAGTACCTAAAAAGAATGGCAAATTGAGGGTATGTGTAGATTATACAGATTTAAATAAAGCATGCCCCAAAGATTCATTCCCATTACCACATATAGATCAAATGATTGATGTCACCGCAGGTCATGAATTATTAAGCTTTATAGTGCATATTCTGGTTATAATCAGATTCAAATGGATCCCTCATACAAGGAAAAACCTCCTTCATTACAAACAGGGGGACTTACTGTTATAAAGTCATGCATTTTGGCTTGAAAACGCTGGAGCCACCTATCAAAGGCTGGTAACCAAGATGTTCCAAGAATATGTGGGAAAAATGATGGAAGTCTACATTGATGATATGCTGGTAAAATCAACACGGGCGGAAGACCATTTCCAGCACCTTTCTATTACTTTTGATATTTTACGCATGTACAATATGAAGCTAAATCCGGAAAAATGCGATGTTGGTGTACAATCAGGTAAATTTTTGGGTTTCCTTGTATCAAACAGGGGAATAGAGGTAAATCCCTCTCAAATTAAAGCTATAGAAGAAATACTTGATATACTAACAAATAAAAAGGAAGTTCAAAGACTGACATGGAAAATAGTAGCTTTGGGAATGTTCAGCGAAGGATCGGTAAGACTCCACCTCATTCGGAGTGCAGCCGAGTCTATGAGTCATCATGTCAGAGTTTTGCTACAAACTTATTGGTAGGCCGGTACCCTGTCCCATTTGATGTCAAATAATTCAAAGGCTTTGTAGACAAAGGTTCATTTTGTAGAGTATGTCAGAAGCCTTGACAGCCCATATGTATTCATGTTTTAAGAACGATAGTTTATTGATACAGTGTTCGCCCACTTACAGTTGTACATTATGAGGTGTGGCCATGTTGGCCCATAATAGTTACAAAGGAATGCGTTCACCCAACTCGACTTATGTATGTTCTAGTTTTGGTCGAATGATCATGAGTTACAAAGTAGTTCGCTTGGGCCAGTGCGGCACCGGGTGCCAGTCACACCTCCCCAGGTTTGGGGCATGACAGAAACGAGTCTGGCCGCCCCCTTATCAGCCTTCCCCTCTCGGGCATCCCCTAGTTGACTGAGGTCCACCCCTAGCTGGCTGGGCAGGTGGTGAGGCAACTAGTGTTGAAGTCGTAGGATGAATGATCTGCTGCGATGAACCTCCTGAAAGGCGGGGACAATACCTCTTAATATGACCTAAATCTCCACACTCAAAGAAACCTCACCCTGCAAATGGCGGTGCGGACTGAAGGAAACCCCGATCACTGGAATAACCGCTAGAAGGACCTGACACAGATGAACCCTGAGTTGATGGTGCATGAGACGAACTAGTGAGCTGGTAGTACACCGAATGATGACTAGCCCTGCTAATAATTGTGTGACCCATGACCGGATGATGCACCACAATAAGCTGGGCAAGACGTCTAAGCATGTCTGAAAAGACGACCTCTACCGTGCTGGAACTGATGCCCAGAAGGAGCACTGCTACATCCACCCTATCCATGAAGCCTCTTGGACCCCCTCTCAACCCGCTCCTGACTGCGAACCATCTCAATCTGCCGAGCAATGTCGACAACCTCATCAAAAGCAGCACCATACACTCTCTCTCTAGTCATAAGCAATCGCAACTGATAAGTGAGGCTATCAATAAACCTCCTGATCCTCTCCCTATTTTTAAGAACCAACATGATAGCATGATGGGCCAACTTCGAGAATCGCATCTCATACTGCATCATAGACATATCACCCTGATGAAGCTGCTCAAACTGTCTGCGCAACTCCTCTCTATGGGATTGAGGCACGAACTTCTCTAGAAAGATAACGGAGAACTGATGTCAGGTAAGGGGTGTTGTGCCGACCGGCATACGCGTCTCGTAAGCCTCCCACCAACTGAATGCAGCACCAGAAAACTGAAAAGTAGTGAACGAGGCCCCACTGGTCTCCAGAATACCTGTTGTACGGAGTATCCTCTAACACATGTCCAAGAAACCCTGTGCAACCTCTCCCTCTGCACCACCAAACCTCTCCAATCTACGCTGCTCATCCTCAGGCATAGCGGGAACCACATAGTCCTGAGCAGCTGCAACCGGATGGGCTGGTGGTGCCCTCGATGTTTGGAGTCCCTGTACTACCTGCTCAGATGTGCGGACGGCAGGAGTCTGAGTGCCTCTCTCGGCCTGAGAAGTGGATGCGACCATCGATACAGAGACCACCTGAGCAAGGCTGGTGCACACGGTCAGAATCTGAGCTAAGGCCTCCTGAAGGCCAGGAATCACGACGGGCATTGGTGGTGCCTGAGTTGGTCCCGCTAGTGCATCCAAAACAAGGATATGGTCCTGATCTGGGGAAACTGGTGGATCTGCATGTACTGCCCCAGCTACTCTGCGGGATGTACCTCTACCCCTACCACGGCCTCTACCGTGACCTCGGCCTCTCACAGCCCTGGATGGTGGTACTGGTGGCTGGCCCTCCTTTCCGGTGGTACGAGTCCTCACCATCATTGAGAGAATGAAATAACAGATGTTTAGTTACCAGAATCAACAGATTCGCACGACAAAAATTCAAGAATGTGGAGTTTTCCTAAGGATTATGCGGCCTCTCAAGGATAAGTATAGATGTTTATGTACCGATCCGCAAGACTCTACTAAACCCGCTCATGACTCGTGAGACCTATGTAACCTAGGCTCTGATACCAACTTGTCACGACCCAAAAATGACCGTCGTGATGGCGCCTATCGTAGAACTAGGCAAGCGTCAATTCAACATTTTCCCAATGCAGTAAAACACCTTTTGAAATAACAACGGAAAGATTTAACATTTAAAGAAAAGTCTTTTAAAACAGAATTTTTCCAAAACACGATACAACCATCCCAAAAATTAGGGCGTCACTGAGTACATGAGCATCTAAAAACCGTAATACAGTCCACAACAGTGTCCCGAGTAATAAACTAAGAATGCAGATTAACAAAGGAAGGGAAATCAAGGCCCGCGAGCGCCATGCAGCTACCTCGATAGTCTCCAAACTCTGATGCCTAAATCATCAGTCGCCACTAGGTGTAAAATCAATGGGGAAACACCACTGCTGAAGATAAATAGGCTCAAGTAACTTACCTCAGTGATAAATTCGAAATCCCTTCGAAAATCTCCTAAAAAATTCCCAAAGTCCTAGCTCCTAAATGTGAAAATGGGGAAAAATCTCGAAGTCCTCTATTTATGCGTTCTGCCCAGCAAAACCGCACCTGTGTTGCCCAGCCCGCTTCTGCGAACACGCTTCTGCGAACACGCTTCTGCGACGGAAGTTTCGTACCTACAGAAAACACTTAAGTCCACTGGGCTTGCACCTGAGCTCCAAGTCTCGCACCTGCAGAGTCGCTTCTATCTTTCGTTTCTGCAGAATTTACCCATGATCCATTCTTCTGCATCTTCGGCTTAGCCTCGCACCTGCGGGCTCGCATATGCGTTCCTTCCTCCGCACTTGCGCTTCCATTCCAACTCAGCTCTTCCCGTACCTGGGAAACACCATAAGACTAGAAAACCATCAATGCCTAAGTACAAATTTCCTTTCGAAGGGTATCCGAAACACCCCCGAGCCCACGGGACCTCAACCAAACCCACCAACAAGTCATATAACCTCATGCGAACTTAGTCGAAACCTCAAACCACTTCAAATAACCTCAAAAATACGAATTACACAAGGATTCAAGCCTAATAAGCTTCCAAACTTCCGAATTCCGCAAACGGCGCCGAAACCTATCAAACCACGTCCGATTGACCTCAATTTTACATACAAGTCAAAATATGCCACCACGAACCTACTCCAACTTCCGGAAATCCTATATGGCCTCGATATCAAAGTTTCCACTGCCGGCCAAAATTACCAAAATTCCAACTTTCACCAATTCAAGCCTAATTCTACTATGGACCTCTGAATCACATTCCGGACGCGCTCCTAAGTACAAAATCACCTAACGGAGCTAACGGAACCTTAAAATAACACAAATAACTTAAATCATAATGGGTAGTTCCCCCACACAAAGTTAGGCAAGATACTTACCTCAAAGAAGCTAGACCGCTACTCTAAAATGACCTTCTCGTGTGAAACACCCTCCCAACGGTTCAAATCTAGCCAAAATAACTTCATAACATAAACAAAACCCATAGGAAACAATAAGGACAATAAAGCGTCGATATTAATTAAAATAAAAAGTCCACCCATAAAGTGAACCCCGGCCCCGCACCTTGGAACCCGACAAAATTAACAGAAGTCGAACACCAATTTTGATACGAGTCCAACCATACCAAAACTATCGAATTCCGATATCAAATCGTCCTTCAAATCCTTATTTTACAATTTTGAAAGATTTTACAAAAATTCTCATTTTCTATCATTCAATTCACTAATTTAATGATAAAAATAATTATGGAATCATGAAATATAGTCAATTCCGGATAAAGAGCATTTACCCAATCAAACACGTGAAGAACCCTTCCAAAATCACCCAAACCAATATATGAAGATCCTCCTGAGGAATTACGCATTTGAGGACCAAGTAACACACCCGTGAGCTCGCATTTGCGAGCAAAATTACCGCACCTGCGACCTTCACCTACAACCCAGAAATCGTACTTGCGATCCACTATTCGCATCTACGATTCCGCAGAAGCGTCCAAAACTCCGCAGAAGCGGAGGACCACATGGAGGCTCTATTTCGCATCTGCGATCAATATCCCGCATATGCGATTGTGCATCTACGATTCCTAACCACGTAAGCAAAAGAACTGGATGTGCACTATCTCATAAAAGTCACCAAATTCACAAAGAAGGGGTTCCGTATCTGCGCTCCAAAATGCACAGGTGCGACACACCAAAAACAGACTTGCCAAAACATGGGAACAAATCTAAAAATCGTCCAAAACACACCCGGGGACTCTATCAAAACATACCAACAAGTTCCATAAATTTACACGAACCTGCTAGAGGCCTTAAATAACATTAAACAATGTCAAAACTACGAATCGCACCTCAAATCGAACTTAATGAGCTTATGAACTTTTGACTTCTACAACTCGCGCCGAATCATATCAAGTTAACCCAGAATGACATGAGATTTTGAATGCAAGTTCCAAATGACATAACGGAGCTATATCAACTCCAGAATCGAAATCCAAACCCAATATCAACAAAGTCAGGTCAAACCTCTCAACCTTCCAATTTTTACCGTAATACATCTAATTAACCTACGAACCTCCAAATCTAAATACGGGAAGACGCCTAAGTCCAAAATCACCATACAAAATTTCTCGAGACCTTAAGCCACAGAACGGAACGCTAATTCTCAAAACAATCAGTTGAGTCATTACATTATCCCCATCTTAAACAAACGTTCGTCCTCGAGCGTGCCAAGAACCATTCACAATCTATCAAATCACTGAATGTACTTACCGTACATATATTTGCGGGTGACCTCAAGTCACTCATTTACACATAAGCCCGACAATACCATCACAATTGAAGATATTTTCTCCCACCCACACTGATAAACCTTAGAATCAAAAAAAAATTCACCATCTGATCATTTACCAAAGACCCGGTTCCCACACTAACATACGGTATCAACCTAAACAAGTTGCAACAGCTAATGCATACACCCACAAGGTGCAACCACACGACGTAACACATCACACATATGCCCATAACAACATCGCTGACCACCATAGCTGCCCATAATAAAATCCAACACTGGAAATTAACCTCATATTCGCTAGAACCTTGTTCCAAACCTTCACAACACCAACAACGATGCATGAAACATGAAGATACCATGACCAATCACTCAAATCAACAAGTCATACCCAACGCCACCTGGGCACACAGCTCGCCAGCTAAAACCCAATAAGCACAACGCGAAATTGACTGAATATGTAAAGAGAAACACGCGAGAGAACTATCAAACAATCCCAACAGGCACAACTCCCTATCAGAATCATAATTACGAATCAATTCCATAAGAGAGGATCAAAATATATGAACTAATCACAAGGATCTCATCCTAATATAACTCCACCGCGGCTCAAGAAAGATATGTTGACTAAACCTCTCTCTTAGAACTGAATCCCACATTGTTCTTGTAAGTCTCAAGCATGGTGAGAAAATTCCTTATTTCTCATGTCCCGAGTTATTCTTTATTAATTTGACTATTCCGAATAAGCTTTGTGTTGAAAGGTATGTGTTCAAAATGTGTTTCGAACGCTCTTGTCATATTGTGTTATCATTCGAGAATGTGTTCAAAGTAAGGGTTGTGTATTAAAATGCTTTAATCGATGTTTCAAATGAAAGTCTATTATGCTTAACTTGGAAAGAAAACCCAATGTGCTCAAGACCCATATAGCTCATACAAATATCAAATCTCTATTCCCAAATTCCCTTGTGTATTGATAACCTACGATGATGTTTGGAAGTGAAAGAACTGAGAATGAGGTATAAGAAGAAACCATGGTTGTTGTAACTAGTGCATTTGATTTAGATTCATCTTTCAGTAATAAATCACCAAGCGCTCCCTGAGGTCGGGGCGTGACAATTAATGACTCTCGATAACTTTAATTCCAATTAATTGTTTAAGGATAAACTCAATAGTGAAAGTGTCTCCATGAAATGGAAACTCCAAATTCTAGTGTACGAATTAAGCTAACAATGAAAGAGAAGACACGAGCTAGTACTACATCTAAAGGCATGAGAATAAACCATCAACAAGGGATATCATGTAACAATAATCTCAACGAAGAGCAACTCAACGATAAAAGAAATCACATAATGGTAAATGTGGTAACAACTCCAATAAAACATATAAGAATGAATTCGGCAAGTAAAGAATGTGGCAGTAACGAAAACTTAAATAAGCATGTGATAGTAGACATGACAAATAAAGGATATAACATGTGCTAACAATTCCATATAAGTACATAAGAGATGCCTAAGAGTCTAGACCGGTCAATTTCCACATATAAAATCATGTACGTACTCGTCACCTCGAGTACATGGATTTCACATGACACAAATAGCACAAATAACTTAAATCCTAAGGGGTAGTTCCCCCACACAAAGTTAGGCAAGATATTTACCTCAAAAAAGATAGACTGCTACTCTAAAATGACCTTCTCGTGTGAAACAACCTCTGGACAGTTCAAATCTAGCCAAAATAACTTCATAACATAACAAAAAACCCATAGGAAATAATTCGTAAAATAAAGCATTGATCTTAATTAAAATAAAAAGTCCACCCAAAAAGTGAACCCCGGCCCCGCACCTCGGAACCCGACAAAATTCACAGAATTCGAACATCAATTTCGATACGAGTCCAACCATACCAAAACTATCGAATTCCGATATCAAATCGTCCTTCAAATCCTTATTTTACAATTTTGAAAGATTTTACAAAAATTCTCATTTTCTCTCATTTATTCACTAATTTAATGATAAAAATAAATATGGAATCATGAAATATAGTCAATTCCGGATAAAGAGCACTTACCCCAATCAAACACGTGAAGAACCCTCCCAAAATTGCCCAAACCGATATATGAAGAGCCTCCCGTGGAGTTACGCATTTGAGGACCAAGTAACGAACCCATGAGCTCGCATTTGCGAGAAAACTCACCGCACCTGTGACCTTCAGTTACAGCCCAGAAATCGCACATGTCCCATTTGATGTCAAATAATCTTAAAGGCTTTGTAGACAGAGGTTCATTTTGTACAATATGTCAGAAGCCTTGACGGCCCATATGTATTCATATTTTAAGAACAATAGTTTATTGATATAGTGTTCGCCCACTTACAATTGTACATTATGAGGTGTGGCCACGTTAGCCCATGATAGTTACAAAAGGAATGAGTTCAACCAGCTCGACCTATGTATGTACTAGTTTTGGTCGAATGATCATGAGTTACAGAGTAGTTCGCTCGGGTAGTGCGACACCGGGTGCCAGTCACGCCTCCCCAGGTTTGGGGCATGACAGAAACGAGTTTGGTCGCCCCCTGATCGGCCTCCCCCTCTCGGGCGGTCCCTAGCTGACTGAGCTCCACCCCTAGCTGGCTGGGCAGGTGGTGAGGCAACTAGTGCTGAAGTCGCAGGCTGACTCCTTTGAAAGGCAGGGACAATACCTCTTAATATGACCTAAATATCCACACTCAAAGCAGCCTCGCCCTGCAAATGTCGGCGCGGACAAAAGGAAACCCCGAGCACCGGAATAACCGCTAGAAGGTCCTGACACATATGAACCTTGAGCTGATAGTGCATGAGACGAACTCTGAGCTAGTAGTGCACCGAATGATGACTGGCCCTGCTAATAACTATGTGACCCATTGTGATGACCCAAAAGGTCATCTTAGGTAATTTAAGCCTTATCTGTGTTTCGAGGCTCTGAGAGCCTCCGTTAGTCTCACCTCGTTATGTGTGCGCAGCCCGGGCGTGTAGCCGGGAAGCTATTATGTGAAAAGTTGATGAAAATGAGTTTTTGATAATTAATGAATGAATATAGTTGACTTTGGTCAACATTTCTGGTAAACGGACCCGGACCCTTGATTCGACGGTCCCGGAGGGTCCGTAGGAAAATATGGGACTTGGGCATATGCTCGGAATCGAATTCCGAGGTCCCAAGCCCGAGAAATGAATTTTTAAAAGAAATTGTTTTCTGAAAATAATAAAGGAAT
>ML281128.1:233922-252871 GCA_005239495.1 Nicotiana undulata | reverse complement strand
GACGGTGTAATCGTCTATGCCTCAGATAAAATAAAGTTAAATCTTCAAACAAGATGAAATCATTAGCTTAGACGGTGTAATGTATTTGCTTCAGACAAAATGAATGTTTGGCCCAAACGGTATACTCGTCTACGCCTCAGATAAAATAAAGTTAAATCTTCATACAAGATGAAGTCATTAGCTTAGACGGTGTAATGTATTTGCTTCAGACAAAATGAATCTTTGGCCCAGACGGTGTAATCGTCTATGCCTCAGATAAAATTTAAATCTTCGAACAAGATGAAGTCTTTAGCTCAGCCGGTGTAATGGTCTTCGCCGCGAACTTTTAAAGGTTTTTGCTGTGAGCTTTAAAGAAAATCTTGACTACGAACTTTTAAAGGTCCTCACATCCCAAGATCACCATCTTCATGCAAGAACTTGTACTTGCCTTCTCGGCCTAAAAAAAAAAAGGACAAAGAAAATGCAAAGGAATTTAAAAAAAAGAAAAAGAATTTTTACCTTTGTGCAGGCTTCCTAAACGTCAAAGGTCGAATTANTTGAAATCAAATACTACAATTGTTACGCAATTTTCCGATCTTGATTATTTATTTTTTTCGACGCGAAAATTTGTTGTTACAAACTCAATAAATCTTTAATATCATAACTAAATTTTAATTTATTTTAACTAACTCCAAAGTATAAATAGTCATAGGTTATCTCAATCTACGTCTTTCTATATTTATTTTTTTGTCTATTATAATTTTTAATTTATTTTTACCTCCATATTTCTAGCTAATATAGAGAAAAAAATTCATGGGTGATCAATATAGATATGGCTACAAATATACTTATAAATATAAATTTAAATGTAGATATATTGATTGAATTTGTCTAAGATCTATTTAGATTAAGTATAAGATTTATTAAATTACTTTTATTATTTATGTTGCTATTTATAATTCAAATTTTTAGTATTGTGTTAAAATTACCAAGTAACTTTTTTTAGCTTGCCGCTGACTTAACCACAGACTTAGCTTAAGCACAAGCTTCACTACTCTTCTTTTAATATAATATAATATAAATATAGATTTTCTAAGTAGTGTGTTGCCACCTTTTGTAGTTGACATCTCAATATCCTTAACACGCTTAGAATCCACGTCTTTTCTTCACCATTTCCCACCTTTTTCTTTTCTATATATCTTCAAATCTCTTCCTTCTTCACTTCAAGCTGGGATTCCACATTGCTCAAAAAAACGATGTCGTTTGAAGACGAAGAGGAATCGTTGGAGCACACGCTCTTAGTAGTGCGTGAAGTAAATGTATACAAAATCCCTCCACGTCCAACGAGCGGCGGGTACAAATGCGGCGAGTGGCTTCAATCCGATAAGATCTGGTCGGGTCGGCTCCGGGTCGTGTCATGTAAAGATCGGTGCGAGATCCGATTAGAGGATCCGAACTCCGGCGAGTTGTTCGCTGCTTGTTTCGTGCCGCCGGGCCAGAGAGATAATTCGGTGGAATCGGTGCTCGATTCGTCGAGGTACTTCGTGTTGAAGATCGAGGACGGTAGGGGGAAGCACGCGTTCGTAGGGTTAGGGTTTGGGGAAAGGAATGAGGCATTTGATTTCAATGTGGCGTTGTCGGATCATGAGAAGTACGTGAAGAGAGAGGGCGAGAAGTATGATGGTGATGATGAAGCTAGTGGTGATGGACATATTGATATTCATCCTGCTGTTAATCATCGGTTAAAGGTATTGCATTTTGCTTAATGATGAATTAGACATTTTAATTATGAGTTTGCTTCTGTGCAGTGTAAAAAATACTTAAAAGGTTATTACATGTAACTGTATTAATAGCATTGGTTGCTAATCTGTAACTTGTTATGACTGTTAAGTAACATTGATGTAAAAAAGTTCATTATACTTCGGTGTATACGACTTAAATTCTTTGATTGTTCTTAATAGATCCAGGAGCTTAAGCCATTAATGCAGTGCAGCCTGCAAATATTATTATCATCATTATTTTTTTACTATTTTAGGATATTAAATGTCATGGGCTGATGTAGAGTGGAGGTTATGGATTCATCCGAACCCAACAAATTGGCTTGTTAAAAGTTACACTAAATGAGTACAAATAATTGATTCTGGAACCCAGTGAATAAAATGAGTTTTGGTAGAATGCTGAACTCAAAACCATAAAGTTTAAATCCTGGATCCGTCTTGGGACGTTGAGTTTTTAGATCCGTCCATAAAATGACTTTATGTTTCTCTGGCAGTTAACTGAGTATTGTTAGGGCCTTAGTTTGCATCTGGTTATGGTGCGCCTGCAAAAACTAAATTTGTGATAATTTTTACTAAGCTAAATTTGACTGGGTTTCTGTTGAGGTTGCAGCTTGACTTTGACTAGATACATTATGAAATATATGCAGCTTAGGTTGAAGTTGAAGGAATATATGATTCTGAGTAAATAGTCATCAAAACGGAAAAGAGGATATGAATCCTATGAGTGAAAAGAAGTTCCTTTTTTTTTCATTTTTGAAACTTGAATAGATTGGAATAGATACAGAAAATTCATATAGCTAATCCCATCTAATTTAGGATTGATATGTTGTTGATGGCTTGTTTCTTTGAAATATCTTCTTGGAGTAGGGGGTGGTGGTGACTGAAAAGAACTAGCCCTCCTCTTAAAAATATGTGGTTTACATTTTAAATTGGATATATGCTTCAATTACGTACTTATTGAATTACTTCATAAGAGATTAAAAGTACGCTATGAGTAGAGAGCATCAAATTACTCAGATTGATCAGATTCATAACCAATGTTATTCAGTTTATGGGATATTGAGTGCTTTGTCGTAAGTACAAGTTAAATACGACATTGTATGAATGTCTACCTGAAATTTATTCCAGTGAGTTGGTTTTCTTTGTATCCGATTTACTCCATTTTCTGTGGATCTTGCATTAATTGAGCCTTGTCTATTTTATGGTTTCCATACCATTTTAAAAGTGATTTATAGTTGGTGATGCAATTTACTCCATTTTCTGCATGATCTTGCTTTGAGCCTTGTCTAGATCATGGTTTCTGTACCATTTTAAAAGTAATTTATAGTTGGTGATTGCTTCACTCTATTCTTGTCATAGTGGATTGTCCTCGAATGCAGTCAGTTACTCAGTTATTCACCTAAATGAGTAACTCTGGGTAGTTTGGTTCCTAGGAAGGTGAAACCATCCGGATAAATGTGAAGAACAAACCATCTAGCGGAACAGGCATGCTTTCTGCTGCTGTTCAATCCAAGACCATTGCTATTGCGCCACCCCCTTGTGGAGCTAACAAGATCAGGTCTCCTCTTCCACCCCCGCCAAATGATCCAGCTATTTCTCGGAAGACTTCTACCACTCCACGTATTGCACTCAAGGGGCCAAAGGAAAGCTCGAGGCAATCCAGTGATCCATTATCCAACCTCTCTCAACTTCAGGTATTTCACTTCGTGCCATTTATAACACTTCCTACTTATGTAGCTCTCTTCATATTGCTAAACCGTAAGTCCACTCCAGAAACCCTTTGTTAATGCCCCTTTGGCTAATGGATAATTGCTCATATTTACCGTGATCTGCCAAAACGTTGGGAGACTTTTGGAATTGCTTGTCTACTTTCTTTTTTATTGTTATCTACTCTAATCTAGATAATAATTGTTTTGCAAATATTGAAGACAACTCATTAGATATGGAAGGCTTGAAATAAAAGGTCAGTTTCTGGTTTCCAGTGCTAGTTTCTGAGAGAAGTTGTTGAACTGTAGGCGTAAATCATGTTGATGTATTCAAGGAAGAAAAACTATGCATCTTAGCTGATGATTGGGTTACATGGGTTTGAATTCAATCGCTTTGGCATGTGTCGGTTTTGATTTATCTAACAACATCAATTACGCCTCAGCCCCAAACAAAGTTGGGGTCCGTGATATGAATCCTCAAATCCTCACTCATTTCTTTAAGCTCAACTCTTTTGATTTATCTAAACTTTTGTAATTTATGGGATAGATATTCTTCATTCATTTGCTACAACTGCATCATGAGCCATTCTTTGATCTGTAAATGAGCAACATTTTAATAGCAGAATTTCCTTATTGTTCGCAGAGGAGCCTTCCTTCAGCCGCTGGATCTGGATCAAGTAAAACCACAGCAGCTGGATGGGCAGCATTTTGAGATTTTAAGCGTATGTTTAATATGGCTGAAATAGTGAGATATATGCTTGCTGTTATACTAGGATAGAAAACTATATATCCAAACTATAAGGGCAAAACGGTGCACTAAGCTTCCACTATGCACGGGGTTCAGGGAAGGGCTGGACCATATTTGGTCTATTGTACAAACCTTACCTTGCATTTTTGCAAGAGGTTATTTTCACAGCTTGAACCCCTGGCCTCGAAGTCACATGGCAGCAACTCTAACTGTTGCGCCAAGCCTTCCCTAGTTAAGAGAATGAAAGAAAAATTTCATGTTACTGTTTCCTCATTTCTTTGGAAGATAAATTGTGATGGAATGTATTTAAACTTGTTTAACCTGTCTGAATTGTACTTCTGTTCTACATCTAATAAAGAAAATATTTTATTTTGCCAACTTGTTCAAAGTGTTTTGGCTGAAGTAAGCTGTCATCTTTTGCAATCATAGTCGTGTAGATGTGACTAAAGTGCTCAAGTTTGTTTTCTGTCAAGTACACAAATGTTGCATTAATTTGATATGAGAAGTCGACTCAGGCTTCAGAGCTATTGTGGCCTTTATTCTGATAGGGGAGTCACGGGTGGTGTGAAGTAGGGAATGGATCACATGTTTTATGACACTAACGAGTGTGGGATGTATTGGATCCCTCCATCCTTAACGAGAGGTCTAGAGTTTGAGTTTTGGATTTGAAATTCTTTTCGGTAGGGAGCGATTTCCCTTTTAATGAGTCTTACGTGAATTCGAATTAGTCAAAAGTCCAATGTGAATATTGGGCGCCGGATGGAGAAACAAAAAAGTCCACATTGGTTATGAATGGTAAAATGGACCTCGTGATTCCTTAAGGTCAAGTTGCCATGTGATATGTTTCAAGTGTTGTTATAAACCCTATGTTTACTGGTACTCAAAAATAGATTTTCACGAGCCAAATCAATTATTAAAAATTGTTGAGTTTGGAGCAAAATTCTCGCTGCGTGAGTTTGCTCACATTATTGGTCTCAACTCTTAAGTATGTATAAGAATTATTTTGTTAGGCCGATTTATGACGAACAATTTGACGTGAAATATAAGAAGAGATTGGGTTCATGCACGTGTACTTGCAAGTTTCCTCTTGTTTCCCCGTCTTGTGTACCGTTGCTCATCTTGACGTTTTTTGATTTTCTTGTTCTAATTTTGGTTTAATTTTCTACTTCATTAGTTATGCTAAGAAAACTGTTTGTTTTTTATGATGAACATGGTTCCATCATTCTATCGAATTATCAACTAATCTAATTAAGGTTGGTTGAATCCTTTGTATGATTTCCAATCATGTCCATGAACATGATTACCACAACCTAGACTTATATAGTCTATTATGAGGCAATTGAGTAAGATAAATGATCATATATTGAGTTAGTTTGACCAACTACCTTAGAGGAAGGCTTACCTGAGACCTGAACCTCCTATGATTGCTTCCACTTGAAGAGACTGATTGCACGCGAAGTCACCCTTTTCAAAACTGATCACCCTTCACTGAAATATTATGAAAAATTATACTGTGTATATAAGTAAAATATTAATTTAACATGTATAAAATATATATTGAACACTCTTTGTGGGAATTCTTTTTTAGTTCTTTCAAATTTGAACACCCTTGGAAACATTTCTGGCTTCGCCACTGCCCAAAGGTTGGAAAAGATTGTTAAGTACTTTTTTATCCTTAACTAGAGGTTTCAAGTTCGAGTCCTGCTATAAAGTTGTCTTTTTTAGAGAGCGTTTTATCCCAATATAGGACTTCCTGATTGCGAATTTAGTCCGGCTCCAATGTTATACCAAATCAATAAATATAAGATATTTGCCTTTTATATACATATTTATTACTTAACCATAGTTAATAATATTGTTTCACTTTAGTTTTAAGCTAAATTGGTTGATTTGATATGATTATGGTGTGTGAATAAGTTATTTACCGTGTGCCAATTCTTTTGCGCATGGTCTAAATAAACCTCGGAAGTTATATCAAGATTGATCTTAGACGTGTAACATTTTCAAATTAATAAGAGACCGTCTGGATATAAGAATTTTTTAATTTTTTGTTTCAAAATTAGTGTTTGATCATAAATTTTTTAATTTTTACTTGTTATTTTTTAAAAATTTCACTCACAAAACTTTAAATAACCCAAAATTATATTCATATCCTCGCACACCTCTCATTTTCAAATGTCATTTTTTTTACTTTTTGGTTTTTGTTGAAATTTTATAATTCTTATGTCCAAACGGCCACTAAGTTAAAATATTAGGATATAGACAACTAGGCATCGTGCAAAGAAGACAACATGAAAAACATCTGTAATAGTTTAAGGTATTAAAGGCAAATGGATAAAATATTACCTGTCAACTTACACATGATTAGTTGCTCCCATGTACACATCCATGATATAGTAAAGTTGGTCAACTTTCATTACTAAATAAATTTCCTTGAAGTTGAAAAAAGTAAGATTTGATTGGCATGGAACGACAAAACGTGGAACATATTTTTTAATTATCTGATATTAAATTTTATTTGCTTAACTAATTAAGATTTGATTGATTTATATAACTGTCCCCTTTTTAGATTACTGTTTAGATTATTTTGAAAGCCGTACAAATATAGTCCTTGGGAAATTATTACTTATTCCTAAACATTTATTCATATAATTATTAGTCTCACAAAATATTAGATTGTGGTATGACGTATGCAATAACGTCCGGAGTCTCTTAAGAAAGGACAAACACTAATTAATATCATGTTTACACTGATCGGATTTTAAAAAGTCTTTCGCCCCTTATCTTCTCGTCTATCTTCTTTATCTTCTGATCGGATCGCCTGGTTTCTTTCAAGCCCTACCTGAATTGCTTTCTTCAAAAAAACTTTTTTTATTAAGAGTCCTTTAAGAAGCTATTCTAAATTTTTAGACGGTGATCAAATATTTTCTCATAAGATCTTCAGTTTGCTCCAACACAATCTTTAAATCATGGTATAAAAAGATCATTGTCGCAATAGAATTAAAAAAGACAATTGACTAAACGCTTGATATAAAAAGAGATAACTCTGCAAAATTTCGCCCTTGAATTTTCAAATAGTAAGCGCACTAAAAGATAAAAAACATTCTTTATGGAAAGGTTCTCCATTTCATGCTCAGTTACTGGGGAATGATTTAGTTCCACGTCTAGGTCCAAAGCGGACAATATCATTATCGGACTGAACTGTTACAGATGGTATCAGAGTTACTCTTGTTTCAGCATTGCCAATGGTGCATCAGAGTTCAACTGAGTTTAGGCAAATCTCGATTAGGCGAGGCAAACCTCAGTGCTGAGTGTAGGCGAATCCCATACGATAGGACAAATCTCAGTGGATTTAATTAGGGGTGTACAAACCGAACCGAAAAATCGCACCAAACCAAAAAACCAAACCAAACCGATTAAAAAATCCGACTAGGTCAAAACCCGAACCAAACCGTCATATAAATATATAATTTATATATATATTTTTAAGACTTTATATGAAATATTTGAGATCCTCTCATGTGTTAACCTAGAAAGCGTACATTAACGAAAATTATTGTGAGACGACTAAGAAAATAACTATCATGTATTACTAAAAAATTCCATTAGAATATTTTAATAGATAATATGTTTGTCAATTTTTTCAATATTTACTAAACATATATTCACTTATCAAAACTTTATCTATAACTTTAACAAAGTAAGATTGGAACTATATTCATGTAACAAAAAAATGAAAACTCGAAAAACCCGACAAACCCGAACCGATATAACTGGTTTGGTTTGGTTTTGATAAAAGTCGAACCAACTCGGTCCATGTACACCCCTAGATTTAATTATCATTATTTATGAATTAATTGGAGACGCGCAAGTTGAAAAACAAGTTTAATTTCAATACCCTGACAATATAAAGTTATTTTATACTATTAAATAAACAAAACCTGTAATTATATGTAATTTAATATTGTACACGACCAGATATAGCTTGTGCTATAAGTAAATTGAGTCGATATACGAGCAATCCAGGTCAATTTCATTGGATGGCCATGAAACGAGTTTTAGGGTATTTAGTACATACTCATGACTTTTCTTTGCACTACAGTAAATATCCTGTCGTCATTGAGGGATACTGTGATGCAAACTGGATCACCGGATCAACTGATTCCAAGTCCACAAGTGGATATATATTCACTATTGGTGGAGGAGCGGTATCTTGGAAGTCGTCCAAACAAACTTGTATTGCCCGCTCTACAATGGAGGCTGAGTTCATAGCTTTAGATAAAGCCGGTGAAGAAGCTGAATGGCTCCGGAATTTCTTGGAAGACATTCCATTTTGGCCCAAACCGTTGGCACCAATATGCATACATTGCGATAGTCAAGCGGCAATTGGAAGGGCAGGGAGCGTTATGTATAACGGTAAATCTCGTCATATACGAAGAAGACATAAAACCGTTAGGCAATTACTCTCTAGAGGAATTATCACGATTGACTATGTAAAGTCAAGTGATAATGTGTCAGATCCACTTACAAAAGGCCTAACTAGAGATGTAGTTGAGAAATCATCAAGGGGAATGGGACTATGGCCTAGAACAAGTCATAGTGGCGGTAATTCTACCTAGAAGACTGGAGATCCCAAGATCTAAGTTCAAGGAGATCAAACAAAGTCATAAATGACGGTTCAACATTGTCAACTAAATTTTTTGGTCCATTTTCGTGATGAGACAATGTTCAGTATCAAGGATAAAGCATTAAGGCTTTTTAATGATTTCTAAATTTGATACGGGATATATCAAATCGTGTATCTACGGGATGACACGTTTAGGAATCACCTATGTAAGTGTGAAGTGTTAGCCACTTCAAGGAGAATTTTGCAAGGCCAGTTCTCTATGCACTTATGAAACCAGGCGGTGTTCATGGCTAAAACGAACACAATAATGAGAACCAAAGACGGTTAAGGATTTGTTGTGCGACTTGTGAAGCAAATAACTGAATATATTAAATTAAAATACTATAACCAGTTAAGGGTCTAATTTGTCCTTGATATTTATCCTTACCGTTATAATTTAGGATCATATTTGTCCCTGTACTCTTCAAAAGGGGTAACATTTGTCCTTCGCTATACTTTAGGATCATATTTGTCCGTGCACTCTTTAAAAAGTGTTACATTTGTCCTTCGTTATACTTTTTTGACATATTTATCCTTACATTATACTTTAGTATCATATTTGTCCCTCGTCCGTTAAATCGCCATTTCCCCCTTTTGTTTTCCTACATGGCGCCTATTGGATTTCTTTTTCTTCCAATTTAAATATAGTCACCTATTTAAGCTAATTTAACATGTCCACCCACTTTAAATAAATAAAACTTCATAACTAAAATAAATGAAAATCCTAATCCATAAATGTAGAGATACAACTGTGTAAAGTCTAAATTGGGTCAATTGACCATGATTGATTCACGAAAAGCAATTTCCTGATACGACATTTACAAAGATTATGCGATATATAATAGCGATATAGCAGCGACAATATATTGACAAACAATAACTTTGAACTCAAAATCACTAATCTAATATAACTCCCAATTATTGCAGTAACCAAAGTAAATTACGAGAAGTTACATAAAGGATAAATAAATCCTATTTATAATAGTATAAAGGCAAATCAGACCCACGGTACTATAATAGTTGGTTAAAAAAAACAATAAAAAGGGAAGCGGAGGAAGCTGATCCAATACTCACTTCTAACCAGCGAAACTGCCGCTTAACTGTCTCTTCTTCTTCTGTCCCATTTTTAACTTAAAATTAAAACTTAAAAAAACAAAATTAAAACAAAAGAAAGAGAAAAATTACTACTCCGTACATAACACAAAGATTTTACTCACCTTCATATCTCTTTCACTATTTGTCCATATTCATATTCATATTCATATTCATTATATATATAATTATACACCCTTTTATACAATCTGATTACTGTTAATCTCATCATCTCCTTCATCAAGATTTTTCAGTAAGTGGTCTGTATTATTATTTATTTGGGTGTTTTTATTTCATATTCTTTTGCATTTGGTCTTATTAAAATCATGTGGACAAGTTTATTATACAAATTTATGTTACATGAATTCTTCATTTTGTTTGGATGTGTGAAATAAATGTTAATATGGGAGTTTGCCAAATTTGCATGTGCGCATAATTTCAAGAAATCATCATAAATGAATGTGAATTTTGCAAGATTCTTTATTTCCTTGTTGGGTTTGTTTTAATTTGAAATAAAGTTTTGATCTTTGAAGAAAATTGCATCAATTCTCATGATTGGATTGGATCTACTACTTTAATAATCATATTTTACACATCTTTATGAGAAAATACTTATTATTGCTCATTATTCTATTTTTGGTAATATCTTGATTTTGGTGGAAAACCAAACAAAAGGAGCTGTTAGATTTTTACCGCATTGGTTGACGAAATGAGTTAACAAGCTAAATTTTGGGGCTGAGTAAGACCCAAGGTCCATTTTCTTATCAGTAGCAGCAAATGGCTTTGATATGTTTTGCATTGAATTGATTCCTATGTGTGTTTTTGGTAATTATGATGGTTCGAAATGAAATCTTAATTTTGGCGGAAAACCAAACAAAAGTTGGATTTAACTACTAAAAGGGCAGCCCAGTGCACAAGGCATCCCGCGTTTGCGCAGGGCCCGGGGAAGGACGGCACCCCAAGGGTGTGATGTAGACAGTCTAACCTAATGCAAATATTAGAGGTTGCTTCCATGGCTCGAACACATGACCTATAGGTCACACGGAGACAATTTTATCGTTGGATTTAACTACTGCCATTGTTAAAAGGAGATGACTTCGGTATTTTCTGCATTGAAGTGATTCCTATATATGATTTTGGTTATATTGTTGGTTCAAAATGAATTCTTGAAATAATTTCAGTGGAAAACGAAACAAAACTTAGATTTAACTAGTATTAATGTCAAAAACAGATTACTTTATTCGTTTTGCATTGAAGTATTCCTATATGTGTTTTTGGTAATTATGATGGTTTAATATTGAAATCTTGATATTGGTGGAAAACCAAACAAAACTTGGATTTAACTACTGTCATTGTTAAAAGGAGATGACTTTGGTATTTTCTGCGTTGGAGTGATTCCTATATGTGTTTCTGGTAATTATGTTGGTTCAAAATGAAATCTTGATTTCAGTGGAAAACGAAACAAAACTTAGATTTAACTACTGGTATTGTCTAATGCAGATGACTTTGATATGTTCTGCATTTAATTGATGCCTTTATGTTTTGTTAATAGGTTTTCAACTTTTGGATATGAGTATAAGTCGGACTACAATGAGTATGTGGTTTGAGGATTCTTTATGTTTTGCTTCATGTGCTGAGGATATGTGAATGGATTCAGCAAGAGGTTGGTTCCAAAAATTGGCGTCAACAAAGAAGGATTCAATGGCTAGTGAAAGAGAAGATGGCAAGCCGGCGTCAGCTGAAGAGGCTTCCAATATAACAAAGCAGAGAGTCGCTGCAGCAAAGCAATACATTGAGAAACATTACCGAGAGCAGATGAAAAATTTGCAGGAGAGAAGGGAGCGGTACGACATTGATGCTAGTTTCATTCTTTCCTTGTTACTAGACTTAGTTCCTCCGTAGACGGAGAGGTTCAATCGGTATGATGAACTATGATTTCAGTAGTAGTACTGACACCTTCCATACTTGCTTAATCCTGTGAGCATTTGAGCTGATTAAAGAGCAAAAGAAAACATTTAAAACAACAATTTGCCCATCTTGTATGCCAGTAGAGGCAGGAGAGAAGGGAGCGGTACGACGTAGATACTAGTTTCGATATTTCCTTGTTACTAGACGTATTAGTTCTTCATGCAACATTACTTTGCTCCTAGTTTTATTAGAGACATGTTCCTCCATAGATGGAGAGGTTCGATCGGTATGTTGAACTTAGTAGCGGAGCCACATGGTTTACCAAGGGGTGCCAAGTGCCATCCCTTCGCCGGAAAATTATACTGTTTTGATAGGTAATTTTTGTTATGTACATATACTATATGTTGAATCCCCTTTACTTTTTCGTGTTTTTTTTTTAAATTCTGACACCCCTTAGTGAAAATCCTGGCTCCGCTACTGGCTGAACTATGATTTCAGTAGCAGTAATACCTTCCATACTTGCTTAATCCTGTGAGCATTTGAGCTGATTAAAGAGAAAAGTAGAATATTTAAAACAACATTTGGCCAATCTTGTTTGCCCAGACCCTCCAAACGGGCATTATGCAATTCTTTTCTTTTATTTAAAACCTGCTTAAGATTGACGAAGAAGGGAAGTAAGTAAGTTGGATCTAGTGGTTGGTGAGAGGTTGGAGTACTTTCTATTTGCTTAAGCTGTACCTTTGGCATCCCCGTAAAATCATTTTTTGCTTCAGATTTCACCCATCTTTTTTGCTTTGTGATGATAATATAATTATTTAACAATGCTAGTAAAGTATTGAGCATAATTTCTCGTCTCTATACGGTGTTGTGTGAAACCAATAGAAACAACATATTGAAAAAATGTAGATCCATATTAACCTGAGCTCGTTGTTTTAAAAGTTCTTGTTACACGATAGTCATCCCATTTCCTTTCTGCTCTTTCTTATCTTACAGTTTTGCTTTGCTTAAGAATAATAACTTGATAATTTTGAACTTTTTGTCATCTATAATGCTTTAAATTCTATCTGTTCCTTTCTCTCTTTTGTCCTGTAGCCGAATTTTACTAGAAAAGAAGTTGGCAGATGCTGACGTCTCAGAGGAAGATCAAAACAACCTACTGAAATTTTTAGAAAAGAAGGAAACTGAATACATGCGGCTGCAGAGACATAAAATGGGAGCTGATGATTTTGAGTTATTAACGATGATTGGAAAGGGTGCTTTTGGAGAGGTAATGTTTCTACCAATACAACTAAGTTCCTGTTCATTTGTTCTCTTTACTGGTGCAATTTTCTGTTCTCCACAGCCTTTCTTTTTGCCTTTACTCTGTATTTGGAAGTTAAAAATTATGTAAATAGTACTCCCTCTGTCCCAATTTTTGTGGCACTCTTTCCTTTTCAGTGAGTCCCAAAAAAATGTCCACATTTCCTTATTTATAAATAATTTATCTTTAGAATTCCTACTTTACCCATACAGCCACACAAATATCTATGGTTTGTTCTAGATCACAAGCTTCAAAATCTTCCTTTATTTGTTAAAATCCATGCCGAGTCAAACACCGCCACATAAATTGGGACGGGGGAGTATAATTTACAGATCTTTATGTTGTTAATGTCATAATTATTAATGATACTTAAAGCTAGTTCTTTGTCGGAAAAAAAGCCAATCTGCATGATTGGTTTCTCTGTTATTACAGGTCAGAATTTGCAGGGAGAAAACAACTGGTCAGGTATATGCAATGAAGAAGCTTAAGAAATCAGAAATGCTTCGTAGAGGACAGGTACATGATTATGTTCATCAAAATTCTACAATTGATTCGACAACTATATTTACTGGTCCTTAGCTTTTCGTATTTTAGGTTGAGCATGTAAAAGCGGAAAGGAATCTTCTCGCGGAAGTTGACAGTGATTGCATCGTCAAACTGTATTATTCTTTCCAAGATGACGACTACCTTTATCTTGTTATGGAATATCTACCTGGTGGAGATATGATGACACTGCTCATGAGGAAGGATATATTAACAGAAGACGAAGCTAGATTTTATGTTGCCGAGACTGTTTTGGCGATTGAATCTATCCATAAACATAACTACATACATAGGTTGTTACTTGATTTGATACAGCAATGTAGTTTGTTATGATCTTTTTTTATATTGTCTCTGGACTTCTTTAAATACTGTAGTCAAAGGCACACTTAAAGTACGCTTAAGCCTGGAAGCGAGGCATAAAACATGTTGAGCGCTTCCCTCGCTTAACGGGCGTGTCAGTGTATTTATCAAGGCTCTAAGGCATACTTTTCCTTGCCATAAGCTTAATCCTGAAGAGGCGACACTAAACAATTGATATTTCACTTTATCATATTTTTTTCAATTTTTTTGTCCATATATTTTGTTATTCATGGTTATAATTATTAGTCTTGGACTATATATACACACGTGTATGTTCTTTTTCTCCATTTGCAGCTTTCTTCATTAAAGCCCACATTTTATTTGCGCACTTAAAGCCCCAATGGACCATAGAGCTTTTTTGCGCTTTTTGTCTTTGATAACACAATTAAACACTCTAACTTTGTGCAGCCACCTTTAATTTGTTGCAGAGACATTAAGCCTGATAACCTGCTGCTGGATAGATATGGTCATTTAAAACTATCAGATTTTGGATTATGCAAGCCGTTAGACTGTAGTACCCTGGAAGAGAAGGATTTCTCAGTCGGGGATAATGCCAATGGAGGTTCCAGGAGTGATAGCCCTCCTGCTCCCAAACGCACTCAGCAAGAGCAGCTAGAACACTGGCAAAAAAATAGGAGGATGCTTGTAAGTTTCTTTACCATGTGGGTATTCCCATTCGTCGTACTTCTTTTCCCATTTCTTATAATAATTAGGGGACTCTACTTTATATCATTCCCTCATTGGTGATGACGATGAAACAATCATTACTACTCCCTCTGTCCCTATGACACTCTTTCCTTTTTGTTCAGTCCCAAGAAGAATGATACATTTCTATATTTAGTAACAATTTTTAACTTTTAAATGCCCCCATTTGATGAGATGATTTATAACTATATAAATATCTTTGGCTCATTTTAGACCACAAGTTTAAAAAATCTTCCTTTGTTTCTTAAACTCTATGCCCAGTCAAACACCGTCATATAAATTAGGACGGAAGGAGTATCATGTACTGTTTAAATTGTTGACCTTAGAAGCAACATTCTTTATGTCATTTTTATGAGTGTTTATTGAAGTTGTTCTCTTTGTTTATTTAATTGTCCGTGTTTGGGAAATTCAGGCCTATTCCACGGTGGGCACACCAGACTATATTGCTCCTGAGGTCCTGCTGAAGAAAGGTTATGGCATGGAATGTGACTGGTTAGTACACTTCTGTATTAAATAATGAGGAGTTGGAATGCACGTTTTTTGGTTTTTGTAAATTTGGGGAAACATTGATCGTATTTCTTTTGAAAGGAGTAGCTTCATTGTGCAATTTCTAGTGGTTCTTTCCCTGCTCAGCCCCACCCCTTCTCTTCTCTTCGCTCTCGTCCTTTTCTCATTTTCTCTTCCGTTTGTGTTATCATTTTAAGGGAACTGTCTTTGGGAGGGGTGGATTCTAGTTGATACGCTTTATATGTTTCTTCTTTCCGCATCCATTTGCTATAAATTTGGTTTTATTCTGCAGGTGGTCCCTCGGTGCTATTATGTATGAAATGCTCGTCGGTTATCCGCCTTTCTATTCTGATGATCCCATGTCAACATGCAGGAAGGTGATCAATTATGACTCCTGTATATGTTCTTTTTTTTCTTTTCGGCTTTTTGGATGCCCTAATAAATTCTATTGATTCTTCAAACAGTTTCTCCTTTCACAAAATAATAAATGAAAGCTCCCACGGAATTTTATCATCTCAGGAATTTACCTTTTGTACATGCAGATAGTAAACTGGAAAAATCATTTAAAGTTTCCTGAAGAAGCAAAGCTATCTCCAGAAGCGAAAGATATTACAAGCAGACTTCTTTGTAATGTCACCGAGAGACTTGGTTCCAACGGCGCAGATGAAATAAAGGTGTTGTATGGTGTGTCCTACGCTATGTCCTGTAGCCAGTCTAGGGATTAACTGCAACCGTAACCTGGTGATTTCTTTTTCTTTTTGCTATTTTCCTTTTCCATCTCAGGTCCACTCATGGTTTAAAGGGATTGATTGGGATAGAATCTATCAAATGGAAGCTGCCTTCATTCCTGAAGTTAATGATGAGTTGGACACCCAAAATTTTGAGAAGTTTGAGGAGGTATCTTTGTCCCTTGTTCTTTTTTTTTTGATGATCGAGAAATACCCGAGGGCCAGTGGCACATGGTTTGAAACTCGGTGAATAATTTACCCCCTCTACCCTTTTCCACTTAAACACCAGGCTTTTGTCTGCGGTAGGGTTCAAACCTGTTACGTGCGCCTAAACTGCACATCACATGCTAGGCTCTTACCACTAGACCAAAGCCCTGGCGGAATGTCCTTTGTTTTTTTTGTCCTACCTAGTGTCTACTTACATTGGGGGCCCAACTAAATCCGGATTCACGCCGGAAAGTCCCAAGTTGGGGGTTAAAGGGCTCCCTCGTTTTTTTGGTTTCCCCCGGTGTCCCGTACTTGCATTAGGGCCCAACTAAATTGGGTTCGCATCGGAGAGTCCCACATTGGGGGTTAAAGCGATCTCCAACAACGGTGACTCTATACTCAGGGCTCGAACGCGAGACCTCTGGTTAAGGAAAGGAAGAAAGAGAACTTACCACTCTGCCACAACCCTTGTTGGTTGGAATGTCCATTATTCTCTTAAATTATTATTTTTAAATATTTTACTGGCTTTTGAAATCTTTTTGTTGGCTCTGCAGTCTGAATCTCATTCTCAGAGTGGATCGAGATCTGGTCCATGGAGAAAGGTATTCACTCTCATAATCATGTGGGCATGTAGTTTGATTCTAAATTCACTTACCTAGTAGCAATTTTGGTAATTTTTGGACATGTACACAACATATTACATCGGGCACAGTGATGAACATTGACATTGTTTAAAAAATTGTTTGTCATAACCATGCAGACATACATAATTGCTTGCTGAAGTTTCAGAATAAGTTATTCACATTATGCATTTGGAACTTGTTCTTGTATTTGATTAGTTTTCTTTTGCGTTCCATGTCTTTGTTTTTTCCTATTCTTGTTCCTTTCATACTTTGTATAATTTGGGTTTCCGCAGTTTCTTGTATGACCTATCTATCTTGTTCTGCATGCAGATGCTCTCGTCTAAGGACATCAACTTTGTAGGATACACGTACAAAAATTTCAAAGTCGTGAATGATTATCAAGTTCCTGGAATGGGTACTTTCTCTATCCGTCCCTCTCTGCACGCATTTTCAATCGGCCATACTAGTCTTACGAAAGCGGAAAAATATCAAGCTTAATGTCCCAATATTTAAATAGTCCAACCTCATTTATTAATTTCCTCAAATGTCTCGGACATCACGAGCAGAAAGGACACAATTGGTTGCCTTTCTTCTGTCTTCTTATATTTCTTTTTCGGGGTTGTGTACGTTATCTCTAGACGTTGACATGTTTCTCTATTATAAATCCCTGACGGTCATTGATCTCTGAACTCATTGCCTTTGATGACTCTTTTTTGTTTTAACAGTTGAACTGAAGAAGACGAATACCAAGCCTAAGAAGCCGACAATCAAAGCACTGTTTGGTAACACTTATATCTCTCATCTGCTTATTATGAAAGCAATATAATGACTTGATTCTTTTCGGATTTCTTTCTCTTCTTGTCCGCTATATTTTATGCTCTGGCATATATATTTGAATAAAGTTGTATGTGTAATGAGTCCTCTGATCAATGTTACATCTGCTGCAAATAATATGCCTTAATGTTGTCACTTCATTATTGAGAGTTAGATATTATGCAGAGACCACAGTAACATTAAACAATTAAAGTAGGAAAGGGCACAATTACGTGGTCCAAACGAGGTTCAATAAATCCCTTTTGTTGGTGTATATATAAATTGGTGAATTGGTATGATGAGAGAAACATGCAGGGGGGGATTTAGGGGGTGCAAGGGTGTTCACCCGAACCCCCTTAGCAGAAGTCTTGCCTCCGCCACCAGAAACATGGTTAGTGAGGATTCATATAGCTGATCTCAACTTGGTTGCGATTAAGATGTACGTAGTAGTTATTTTATAAATTGGTGAACTCCATTTAGACAAAGGAAGCTTTTAGTGTAACGACAAAGATTGTTCAAAAATTGCTTTAGATCGCAAGATTGAAATCTAGGTATGACATTGTTGCATATTTTCGATCCCCTTGTTAGAATTTTTGGCTCTGCGACTAGTTGCATGCTATCTTGTGCTTGACACCCAACGGTCTGTATGAATCACCTCCTCTTTGAGCAGCGCATTGTACTATACGTCTCGTCTTTACTTTCAGTATCCTTTTCCTCTATATAACACCAACACCAAATGTGAAACACATTTATCTGTTGAATATTTGTGTTTCAACAGGGGACGAGTCAGAAGCATCGGAAGACAACTAATGTTCAACAATATTGCGCGAGTTTTTGAGAAGCAGAAAATAGTTGCACGAGCTCGTTGAATCTGCTCATTAGCATGAGTTGAGTACAAGTTTTGGCAGTAGGTTAGTGACTACTATTAGATATCTGGAATAACTATTTACAGAATAGAAATATGTTGAGAGAAATAGGTTGTATATTTTGGACAAAGTCCTCTTTTTCACCCATTGATTAACTTGTTTATTACAAGATTTAGATGTAATAATCGGCGTCTTTAATTTTGTAACTTAAATTCTTTTTGCATTTAGGGTGTGTTTGTTACGAACGAAAATGTTTTCCATGGAAAATGAGTGATTTTATCACTTATTTTCTCTTGTTTGGTTGGTGAGTAGAAAACTTTTTCCTGGAAAATATTTTCTAGTGTTTGGTTTGAGAGTAAAAACTATTTTTTTGTGTTACTCTCTTCACCCCCCTTTCCCCTCCTCCCCCTCCCCCCCCCC